>OMNN01091873.1:0-10536 GCA_900302755.1 Chromis chromis | reverse complement strand
CATCCGTGTTGATGAGACTTAGACACCCAAATAAACATTGTCCCAGAACAAGCGCACTCCCTCATGCAAATGGAAATCCCAAATGTCACTGGCCTACCCCTGTAGGAAAATGCACTCCACCACATGGCAAAGACATTAAACAATCAGGGACATGTTGAGGAGCGTGACAATTGCCCAAGATGTTGATTTGACCTCCAAACTTCCTTGACCTCATTCTGATCAAGCATCAACAGGATAAAGTGGAATAAGTTTGACTGACAGAGGCCCCACTGCACAACCCAGAGTACCTAAAGGATCCACTGCCAACGTCCTGGTGCCAGACCCCATAGGACACCCTGAGAGGTCCTCTTGTCCATGCTCAATGGTTCAGAGCATTTTTGACCACATAAGTGGGACCAACACAATATTAGGCAGGTGGTCAGAATGTTATTGCTGTATTTATTAATCAAAAACTGACATCTCTCATTTACAAATTCGTTATTGTGCTACTGAAAACAGTATATGAGCCTATACAACTGCTGTTATGAGCATATGAAAGCTTGTTTGGAGAGTGTGAGGAAAAAATGATTCTCTCATCTGATGAAATGAAAATGTAATTCTTTTTGACAGAATGCCCAGCACTATGTCTTGAACACCAGGCACTGCTCATCGCCTGCTAATATCTTCTCTATGGGGAAGCATGGTGGTGGCAGAATCATTACATTGGGGTGCTTTTCAGCAGTAGGGACATGGAGCGAGGGCAGGATGTAATTAGCCAAGTCCTGGAAAAAAAACCTGCTTCAGCATGCAGGGAGTGCAGTGATATGAGACTGCGGTGATGGTTCACCTTTTATCTCCAGAATGACCCAAAGCATGCATCCAGCATTATGTTAGAGGGACTTTGGGACAAGTCTCTGACGGTCCTTGAGTGGTCTAGCCAAATCCAAACTTAACCCTTAGAGCCCGATGTAAGCACGTTGCATCCAAATTCAGGTCTTCATCTTAGTTGAATTGCTCTCAAACTATTTATTGTAGTGAGGTGTACCGTATGCCAAATGAAACCGCACACCTTGACCTTTCCAACACTGCTTGTTGTTTTTCTTTGCGACAAAATAGATTGATAAACATCTTAAACTGACATCAGATTTAAGATTAGTCACACCATGCATATACCTATCTATCTCCACACCTATTACTTCTGTGTGAATAACTCATGAACTTGTAATAGCATTTCCTGTCCTTTAATATGTTCATATATATACATATTTAACAATGTAGGGGATACACAATTGCCTGGTTTGCCAGCAAATAAATGAATTACATTTACTTCTATTAGAATTTGGAAAAGATATGTGCATAGTGCCTAAGTCACCCCAATATCATGGTTCTGAAATTGTCAGACTCCACAGTTATGCAAAAATATTTCTACTGTCAGAATTTATGGTGAGATGCATGCAAACAGATATTTAAAAAATGCAAAATGTTTCTTTATAAATAAAGACTAAAAATCTACAAATATTACAATATTAAAAAATGGAAAATCTAAATAGTCTAGAGTGTTGTAAAAAAAAAAAAAATTAATTAGGATGCAGCATAAGGATAGTCCTTATAATGACCAAGATAAGATCTTAAAAGTAAGTAAGGTAGTGAAATTACCCTGAAAATAGCCTAGGGCTCACAGGGTTACAGCCTGTAGAACAACTGTGGGAAGACCCGAGTATAGCAGTTCACACACACTTCCCATCCAATCTGCTGCAACTTGGAAGAATCTGTGAAGAATTGGAAGACGCTGATAAATTGTACAAATCCAGGTACGCAAAGCTTGTAGCGACTTACCCAAGAGGACTCAGAGCTGTAACTGCTGCTAAAGGGCTTCTACTGAATTAAGGGTCTGCCTATAATTTTAAATAAGAGATTTTTAATAAATTTGCCAACATTTCTGAAAATACATTTTTACTTATTCATAGTGTACACTGATTTTTTTATTTTTTTTTATTTAAAGGTCTGCAAAAAGTGAAGCAGCCTAAATACTTTTGGAAGTGCCTCTATGTTAAATAAATGGACACACATTACACAACCTTGATCACACGAGTATGAAAGATTTGGAATGGGTAGTGATGATGGAGTGGCAATGTACCACATGCTTCATGCATGGCAGAGCATCTACTGAGGTGGTTTGGAATCAGTTTTCAGTCCATTTTGAGTTCTTTGTAGATGCTTTTTACACTTAATACATGATCTGAGCGTAACAAGGGTCATTGTACTGATTAGTAAACACTCTGAACAAAGGAAATGTGAGTTGTGGTTTGGTTTTAAAATAAATCATGCGTGAAATGGAGAAGACTTTCCAGCGGGCCTTTTGTTGGAACACAAGTCCAATCCATGAAATTGATGTCTGTGTTTACTTGGCTCTTGCAGTGGTGTGTGTTTAAAACTCAGTTAACAAGTCACTAATTGCACATGATAGTGGACAGCAGAGGGAATCTACCATGCTAAGGTCTTATTTTTCATTTCCCTTTGGTGCGGTTCTGTTTTGAGAGCTAGCAGCTTATTTCAACCATGTGTAATTCCTAAATTCAATTCAAAAAATTTACTTTTGTAATAGTTTCTCTTGTTAACCGAATCAAAGGCAGCTCATTACTTTCAGAATCAATACAGATTGTCAAAAAAGGAAAAAGTGCTCAAATTTCACGAGCGACCTTTAGAAGTCTGCCCCAAATAAACAAGCCACAAGTCATGTCAGCGTGACTTTGAAATCCATAAAGGCTGATGATGAAAGCAAAGACAATTAGAGAAGGGAGCAG
This sequence comes from Chromis chromis, assembly GCA_900302755.1. NCBI lineage: Eukaryota > Metazoa > Chordata > Actinopteri > Pomacentridae > Chromis > Chromis chromis. The sequence continues at coordinate 7,753 of OMNN01091873.1, read as the reverse complement.
GCCTAAATTACATAAATAATCAAAAAGAAACCTCTCTCGAGTCCAATTAGCTGTCACATATTCCAATGTGGTCACAAAATCAATAGGTATAGACAAAGAAAAAATAGTCTAACAGGACATCAGTGGCCGGGATAATTGAGGTCACTGAGCCACCGCACAGCTCACTGTGACTTTGGGAGGAATGGAAATAAGCAACAATTAACTCTCTGATCTGCAAATAGGGAAGGAAAATTTGGATGGGGTACACTTAGATTTGCCGATAGAGTAAGACATTACTGGCCAAGGCCGGGGGAGTTGACAATGGCCATTGAGATGGATGTAAAAATGGGTTTTACCATTGTGTGTGTGCTGGAAAATGTGCTTTCCCCTGCTACCCAAGACAAAAAAGAAAGAAAGCATGGCACAGTAGACAAATGACATGTGAGGGTTTGAATTGTATTGTACTGTCCCCAGATAAGACTCTATTCTGATACTAATTATGGCCGCCTTTTTTTTTCTTCTTTTTTTGGCAATACCTGGAATACCTGTTTTGTATTCACATTCTATAATTTCCACTCTCTGTGTAGTTTTCACTGTTATTTATTTCCTCTGTTGCTGTTAAAACTGTCATGACATGTGACTCTTTATGTTCTAATAGCATAGAGCTGAATTAAATTACTATTAATGCATCTGGCACTTTTACTCCTTGAAAATGTTTGGTTTAGTTTTTCATGTCTGCTGCTCTTTCACATTGAATCTATTTAAGGGGTGAGCCATGAAGTGTGCACCAAAAGGCATGCAGTGTCACTGAAGTTGGTGCTGACTGGTATTAGTATTAGTGTATCTACACAACTCTGTATTTTGTTGTTTAAATAAACACATGTAGTTTTCCAATTGACAGTGTGGGAAAAGGTGTTCTTTTTTTGTTTTGTTAAAAATGACAAATATAGTGGCAAATGAAACTGTTGCAATCTATCCTTTTAGGGGTTTTTTTGTTTTATTTTTGCTGCACTCTAAAATGCTGCATTTTTGACAAAGGACCTGCTGAAAGCATGTTTTCTGCCCTCTGGCTGATAAATGTGGGGGAACTGTAATAGTAGAACTATAGACTGTAGCATATAAAAGATGGATGCAGCCTCTGGGTCTGAACAATGAAGCCAATGAGGAAGTGTCTTAAATCTGCATTCTTTCTAACGGCCAGCAGGGGGCGACTCCTCTGGTTGCAAAGAGATCTCTGATTACATAGAAGTCTATGGGAAAATGGCCCTGCTTCCCACTTGATTTGTTACCTCGTAAACATTTTTCATGTGAGATTTGTGGTCTTAATATTTAGTTTCAAGATTTTTTAAATACAGCATGGTGTTCATTCTGTAAATTATCGTCCCATTTAGAGTAAAATATATGCCAAAGCAGGGTATGTTTTAGGATGGGATTACCCTGTCATTGGTACCATATGAGTTTACGTAGTGTCCTTGAGTTCTCAGTCAGACCCACTCTGTTGTTACGACCGGTTTCAAAAGTCTAAGCTGGCAACAGTAATTTCCATACTCAAGGCTTGAAAACGGTAGTCCACAAACCAACGTTCCAGTAGACTAGGACACATTGTCAGACGAAAATTAGGTAATACTAAAATATCAAAGATAAGAATTTAAAACTGTATTTTTAACTAGTCACCTCTTTAAGTAGAGAAATAAGGATTTTTTTCTCAAATGTGTAAACAAATTGACTATGTTTGAACATATCAAATAGTGAATTCACTAATATTATAATAATCGTATCAATACAATTGCTCCCCTCACATCAGATACCCTTATTATGGTATCGATACCTTGGGTCAAGAGGTGATAAAGATAATTAGGGAGGGAAATGAAGCTCGGATTAATACGAACCTTTCTTAACGCATCTCACAAAGCATCAGTCATGTCAGTGTGACTTTACACTTCATATTTATGGATTGCTAACAACTGCTCTGTCATCAGTGGCAGTCCATTAAAACAATTTGAACAGCGTGGAGAAAAGTGCTAAGTTCCTCCGTCACATCTCTAATGAACAGAAAACAAGCTTCTGAGTGTGATGAACTCTGATACGTGACAGTGCATCTTCAGGATCAATGGAATAATTATACAGTAGTTGATCCTGAATGGCTACTTAGCAAAGAGGTAGTGGCGTAAGTGACACCACCCATTGAAAAGACACTTAAGTAACAGCAATTAAGCACACATAAAAGAAGCAGGATCCATAATGAAGTCCATCCTTCTCTCTGTTTTGTGTGAGGACAGGCATTCTTCTGAAAATCATACCATCCTAAATCTTATTTTAAAGATGATCTGTATCTTTGGTACATGTGGAGCATTATTCTGTGGTTGTAAGGAAAGATAAATGACTACAGAAAGCCAAGGAGAAGAAGAAGAAAAAAAAGACAGAGAGACTGAGATGTACCCTTCTGTGCCCCCTAAGTGCCTCCAGACAGAACTGTCCTGGCAAGCTGTAGGTTGGATACAGAGAGATACATTTTCAGCCTGAGAGCCCGAGGGCTCTTTCGGGACCAAAGTGTCACTAAAACAGAGAGGCTCGGTATTGCAACACTTTCAAAATGGCTCAGGGTGACAGGACATTGACATCACTCACGATAAAAACAAAACCTCTCTGACCTTTTAGTGTTTGGCTTTGTGTGTTTGCATGCACATGTGGTTTGATACTGAGAGGGAGCACACGGAGGTGCAGCGTTTGGTCGCTGCTGGTGCCCTTTTCTATGACTTCTAGCCATCATTTCTGGTAACCCTCACCATGACTGCAGAGGAGGGAAATAAATTATAATGGTGAACATCAGTATTTTTTTTCATTAATGATGGAACAAATTGCTACGTGTAACAAGCATGTAAAAGGGGTCACCTGACAAGCCAACAGAGAATTATAACACAAGTCTGCACTTGTATTCTGCTGTTACAGTGACTTTTTGTCTGATTTGGTCTGATTGTTTTGGTGATCTGGTCTGGCTTACTCTGCTCTTATCAGCTTCCAGCCATTACAATTGTATCCTACTTATCTGGTCGTGACTCAGATGGTAGAGCAGGCTCACTAATCAAAAGGTTTACGGCTCAATCCCCAGTCCACGAAGCATCCTTGGGCAAGATGCTGAACCACAAGTTGCTCCCACTGACCACTGGTGTATGAATGGGTGAATGAGAAACACATTGTAAAATGCAATGTTGAATCTAGCTAAGGTTAAAAGGCACTATATAAGTGTGAACCATTTACCATTTTACCGGTCCCGCACTGAACAGCAAAGTTAACAAAGTAGAAACCACTGACCCAACTTTAGAACATTATTAAGGGGATTCCTTTTCCAACATCTTTTTTAGCGCAAATGTTATTTGGAATATTTTAAAACTCTTCCCTGTGATCCTATTACTCAAGAGAAACTTTCCATGTTGTTTAGTTAGTCACAAAACTCATGAAAACAAGGCATGTGCACATGATACAAGCTCACAGGTGGAGCATCCCTGCTCAACATGCTCAAATGTAGTCAGTTCGGAATAATGGATATATTTTAATACTGTATTATAATTATAAACGCATTAGCATATTTGTCACTTTAATGTTGCAGCTGGTAAAGGTGAAGCTGATTTCAATATTTACTGCTGGGTAGTTTGTGTATGTCCGCCTGCATGGGGAATGACAAAAGTCTCATCTTAAGCTGATAAGATGTCACTGCAGGACTTTACACCAATAACAGGCTACGTTGGGATTTATTTGGAGATAATGTTTTGTATTGTTAACCTGAATGTGTAAAGTAACTAGTGGTTAAAGTCAACGTATAAATGTACAGTAAAAAGCACCATATTTGTCTCGCAGAAAATGGAACTACAATCAATACCACTGACCTCTGACCTGTTTGTATAAATCGCATAGTGTAGGCTTTGAATGGCATTAATGATGATAGTAAGTACTGACATTTATTACATTTTGTTTAGCCACTGTTGTCTCTGTGTTTTAAAAGCAGTAAACATCTACATTTTCCTATGATTTTTTTTTTAATTTTTCACTTTACCATGTCGTAGGTGCCTTTTATTGCTCTAGCCAGTTCTATGGACCTACAGTGCTCTACCATATTGGATAGACAACAACAAAAATTTAAAAAAAAACTGGCCTTGTCCAACAGCATTTGTTCAGTCAGTCGGTAGCAGCAACAACCAATCAACACAAAGGAGGGGAGTTTTAGCTACTGCCCTCACCCCAAAAGTCAACTTGATGAGCAAGTGAGCATTTAGCAGCATGTGTGGAGGGTCGAGGGAGCACTTCTCCCCGTCCTGTGCTCACAGGACCACATTTGTTCAGGTAAAGCAGAAAAGTAAACGATGGTTTTCTCCTACCAGGCACTGTTTTCGGTGCTCATTTCACATGCATTCACCTGTTGTTGTTTTTTTATGTGAATGGGTTTTAGACTATTCAAAGGCTGTATAACTTCCATAGAGATGAAGTATAATAATACATAAAACTCACATTTGTGCTGTTACTCAAGGTCTTGTCTTGGAGTCCCTACTGCAGAAGCATCACATCTAGTCCTGGATCCTTTGTTGCATGGCTCTCTAATAAAAAAACAAATAATCATAATAAAAATAACCACAAAAAAAAAATCATGTTCTCTTATAGCATTTTTTTTTTAGTATCAGACTGTCCTTTAGAGCTCCCTGACAGTCACATCTCTTGGCTCTTAGACATGTTTTTCCCTGGTTCAGTTCTGCTGTAAAGGCATCAGAACACAGCATGAACTTGTTTTCAGTTGCCATGAATTTATTTCCTCCTCCTCTGTGTCTTATACTGTGTGATTGGAACACTTCCATGCGTGAGGCAGTTTCACTTGTGTCTTAACCACCTATTTGATGTGAGGAATAACACTGCCGGAGCATCCACTCGGCGCTCATCTGGACAGCTTTCAAACACACACACACACGTGCACGCTTGCTCGCTCCAGCGGTGAGGTATAAGTCCACCGTCTGCTCTTCATTAGCCAGCTTGCAGGTCAGTAACAGATGTGCGAGTATTCTTCCTTCGGGGCACGGCTGAAGATCGGGGGGAAACGATGCCATTTTACCCACTGCTCTTGCAGCAACAGCCAGGAGCAGCAGACAAGACTGTTGTTTTACATGTAAATCATGACCATCTGCCGCGCCGAGGAAAAGTTTATCCTGCAATGGAAGCCATTATATTTAGCCAGTACTACGAGGGAGTTTGCAGAGAAAGTTTGAAGGCGGTACGTGTGTGTGCTGGCACTGGAGAGCCATCCTTATTTTTAGAAATCAGCATTTGGCAGGTATGGCTTAGCATCACAGCAACTGGTGAACATATGCATGGCTCTCTGTGTCTCATTATGTGGGTGGCTCATGAGTAGAATGACATCTTAATTTTTCTTCACTTCTTTTTTTTTTTTTTTTTAAATAAACATGCTTACTCTGACGCCTTTGCTAATATACAGCTGGTGTGAACAGAGCTGTTTAATGGAGGGTATAGTAATTCAAAGTTATTTATAGCCAATTCATTGTCACTTGCGTGCATTTTCTAAATGCATTTTATGCCCCAGAGCCCCGCACCATTTAGCTAGTTCTGTCAAGTGGGATGAAAAGGTGTTGCAGAATGATAATGCTCTGACATATTTCAGTACACAAATAAATGTGTACAAACAAATGGCCTGGATTCATGCATGCACACCCACAGGCATGCACACACATACGCGCAAATGGGAGACCTTTTGAAGTTGAGCTAAAACACTTAGATGGGGGTGTTTTCAGAACACGGTGTTACACATTGAATCCCAAATCTGGTCGCTTGGTTTTTGTGTTTACTGTTCACACTCCCCTCCAGCAGCCAATTCTTTATCTCCGATGCAAAATGCTGCCAAAAAGCTTCAGGCATAAATCCTCCAGAAGAATGAATAGCCCACTGTTGGCATGGAATGATTGTCCAACCATGTGTCTCTTTAAAGGGGCTAAATGAGGCTAGATGATGTGCTTAGTGGGAGTAAATAAAATAAATGTCTGGACAGTCTTTGATATACTGTATGACTCTCTTTTTAAGATTTAAATGCACTAAAAGGATAAACCTGGTTCATTCCAACCTGGCGCGTTCCCCTAAATGTGGCCATTGTGGCTCTGTGCCTCATGCTAACTCCGCACATGACACCTCTATTCGGAAGATTCACGGCAATGAGGACTCAGACGAAGCAGCATGTTAGGGCAAGCAGCTACATCCTCCTACATCTTTCCGAATAAACACGATTTTTACATTAATCCTTTCAAACACTCTTCTTAGAGTCACATCAAAAGATAACAAGCAGCTGTGTGGTATGGTCATTATGGCTAACCACATAAGGATTTACAAGTGGAGCAACTCACCAGCTGACCGAATCACCCTGCGTATTCATCCGCAGCATTTACATTAGGGTGGGTGCAAAGATGGAAAGTTCTGTTCTAGAAGGACCTGTTGACTTGGAACATAGAGGTGTCCAAATTAATTTGCTGCACTTAGAATTTGTTTCACCTCCCGAAGCTGATCAAAACACAGAGGCAGGCTGGACCATATGCTCAGCTCTCCATACGGTAAGAAAATTACAACACATGACACCAGATAAAATGTCCCACCAGCAATTAACGGTAGCAACAGGTTCCTCCACTAAGGCCCCATCCACACGAAGCCAAAACGCTTATAGTTTCAAAAATGTTCTCCGTAAAGACGGAGCCTTTTCAGTAAATGTGTCCGTCCACATGAATTCACTTGATACACCTGAAAACGATGTAAAACACATGCCAGGCCTGTTGGTGGCGCTGTGACGGCGTAACGGAAACTGGCGGCGGGACTTTAGGCATGCACAGAAATCTGTATATGATGTAAACATAGAACATGAAGTGGCGTCTTGTGCTTTCCATATTTGTTTGGTGAACACTGTGATAATGCAGAAGAAGTATATTTTGCTGTAATAGCGATAATAGGGTGACTAGCTTCAGCAGTACACATGCAACACTGTACGGCGCCATAGTTGTAGTCATTTTCTGAGTTTGGTGCATGCGCATTTATCGAGAGGTGGAGCTATGACGCAAGCGTTTCAGAAACGATGCGGATAGACTGTCACACTGAACGGCCGAAGCGGCGGTTTCAAATCTTTCCACTCTGGGACCTGGTTCAGAAATGATCGTTTTCAGACCCCAAAACGCCGGGTACGTGTGGATGATACACCGGTTTGACGAACTATTTGTGCGTTTAGGCCTGGGTTCGTCTTCGTGTGGATGGAGCCTGTGATTCTCACCCCTATTCAGAATCTGTAATATTTCAGGCTCCTGTCTTGAATATTGCCATCCAAACATAGCCTCAAATTTCAATGTGTGAAAAACCTGCTGATTGTAGGTCGACGGGCAATTTAAAAAAGAAAAATGAACTTTGGAAGTGATATGTCAGTCTATTTTTCACAGATACCAATTTAGATATCCATAGTTGATGATGAAAAAGTTTCAAGCAAATCAGAGATGGTCAGGCAGAAGACCCCTGATGATTTCACATGAAATAACCCTATAACTATGCAGATTAGTCCCCACCTCTGTTTCTATCAACCCCTCAGCCAATCAACTGCAGCTCAAGCCTGTCTGCTCACCTTTGACTCTGCTCAAAAGTTATAAACTGGAGTAATTGAGCCATATATATTTGAGCTGGAAACCAATTCTGAAGAAGAGGGCTATAGGGTCCTTTACAAGTCGATGTATTTTACGCATTGCTCGCTGCAGTG
>OMNN01091872.1:0-16289 GCA_900302755.1 Chromis chromis | reverse complement strand
TCAACATCTTGGGCAATTGTCATGTTCCTCAAGATGTTCCTGATTGTTTGATGTTTTTGCCATGTGGTGGGGTGCATTTTCCTGCGGGGGTAGACCAGTGACATCTGGGATTGCCATTTGCATGAGGGAGTGTGTTTGTTCTGGGACAATGTTTATTTGGGTGTCTAAGTCTCATCAACACGGATGGCAAAATCCAAGGTTTTCCAGCAGAACACCACATAGTACCAATATGATCAATGTTATTCACTTCACCTGTCAGTGGTCATAATGTTGTGGCTGATCGGTGTATTATGATCTTAAAGAAATATAATGCATTGCTGTAGATGGAGGTACTCAGCAATTAAAAAAGTAGTTTAAGCTCAAACCTAAACATTTACAGCAGTAAAATGCAACATACAAATGACTGCAGCATTAATATTAATCCAAAAACATCATATGTAGTAAAAGACAGGTGCCGTTTTACTACTTACTTTTACTTTTGATACTTTAAGTAAATGTTGCTGATAAAACTGACATACTTGTACTTAAGAAATGGTTTAATTTGTGCTCTTGTGTCAAACTATTGTAGAAAGTGAAACAGCAAAACAGTTAAAGCAACACTATACATGCTGCAAATGATATCAAGTGAAGAGTTACTGAAGTAAAACGTAAAGTAATCCTTTATCCTCACTTTCTGTAAACTCCATCTAATTAGTAGCACAAGTAAATGGTACAATATAAGGCAGCTTACTAGTAATCAAAGTGGACTGCACTTTCAACCTCTGCATATGGAGCTTACTGACAACTAAACTGATTCTTGTCTTTCAGGGTGGCAGCCCACTGGAATGACAGATGTTTCGGTCTCCAAAATAGCGTTTACACCGAGATGCTGCACGCTTCAGTTGAAGAAGAACGGACGCCACAACCACACATTAATGCTGTCAGTTCTGATTCTCGTTGCTAACAGAGCATACTGTTCATCTGCCATTCAAGATGTGTCTGAATAAATGAAGAATTCTTGAGTCTGGGTTTGTTCAAACAATCTGAATGTTTTTGTATTTGTCTTCATTTATCGTTTGTCATTTCAAATTTTCTTCATGTCAGCTATACGTGCTCTCAAATTCACAATTTGATCACAGTAACAAGATCAAGTTTATTTTGATCTGTTATTTACAGACAAAATGTGATTTATTCTTAGAACTTAAGGGCAAAAATAATTGGAAAAAGTCAAGTTGCCGCTTTGCTTTTTTTATTTAGAACAACACAAATGTTTTAAGCATCGTATCTGTGTGATATAGTACATTTAAAATTAAATTATTTCAAAACAGTATATTTAAACATTAAATATAGGTGACATGTATGAAGGGCATGATCAGCACGGGCCGTGCGTGTTAGGTCTTTTTTCTCAACCACCTTCAGTTTAAATTTTGTATTAGAAACAATGCAGTTACTGAAATACTATAAAACACTTTCTATGCATAACAAGTTTGCAGACATTTTCTTTTTGCACTTTCAGTTGAAATCTTCATCTCAGCAACTCTGGCCTGAAAAAGAGTCTGTGGGCTTTGATTTGAACATGATGCAATACAAAGGAAACATGATTCTGTGTAATTAATGTGAATATTGATACAGAAGAGAGGTGCTCCCGAATATTGACAAAAACTGACTCAAACCATGAGAAATCTGAGGTAAAAGTTGTCTTCATTAGAAATGGATTCCACACTACATTACTGCATAAAACAAGAAAACAGTCTGTCCACCTGGAATTGTGTTCCAAGAACAATGGACCATGTAAAAACAGACAAAGGTAACAATATCCAAAATAATCAACTTTTTCATCTGTCCAAATGTTCAAACGTGTACAGTATCTCCAGCGCTGAGCAGTACTGTACTTTTGGCCAGTATTTCATTAACTAAAATAAAAAGTGAAAACATCCAATGTACATACACATACAGTCTAGTGAAATCTAAAAAGGTCCCCATTGGCCTCATGAGGCAGCATGTGTGACTGTCAAAGAGCTGTCTTGATCAGTCTTGAAGGTCGGGGGGTCTGTGGGCAACGAGGTGACCTCTACCATGCCTAGCCCAGTGTGAGGGACACTAGTGTTCATAATGTGTCTCTGTAAATGTTTGATCCAGTCTTCCTGAACCGACAAGGGACCCTGGAAGACGAGGTCACAGAACCTGGGAAGAGAACAAGGACCCACATTGAAATACACAGATTTTTGCTCTGGTCTCCACTTATTACAGCATTAAAACCAAATACACTGTCCATCAGACTAACACTAATCCTATTTATTATAAATTAATAAAATGTTACCTGCAGGTGAGCCTGTACATTTCCTCTGGAGTTTGTGGTAAGGGCAGTGTCTTCTTCTTTGAGCCAGGCCTTGAGCGTGTCCTAACTGCCTTACAGTCAATTGCTGAAAGACAGAATTTACTTTGTTAATAGCACAACATTTTAGATTACAGCACAGCTTTGCAAACATCTGATAACTACCAATATATCTATCATCTGATATTATAGGCTGATATTGACATATAACTTTGATTGTACTCGTGTGATGCACATGCTGAATGCTGAATCCACATTTTTTATACTTGTATTATTATTTTCATTATGTCTTCTCAGGACACCACTGGGAATGAGTGCCTTGCTCATTCACTGCTTGAAGTTTAGCAATCAATCAATATTGGTTTCTGCGATATGATTTTTTAAAAGTAAAATATAATGCAGAAAAAAAGCTTGAGGTAAATTATAAATGAAATTAACAATAAGATGCTACCTAGTTTGTGACATATGTTTCTGTAAAGTTATTAAACAATTACCCTCATCAATACTGTTCAATATATCAAAATCAGAATTCAGTCAGTCAGTCCCAAGATCGGGCTGGGCTCTAGTGATAACCTCTGGAAAGCTGCTTATTGACGCTCCAGCATTAAATTACATTTTCAGTGAAACAGTTGGTCTAGATGTCTGCCCCGGGCCTTCCTTTATTCACACTCATATTTTGGCCTTGTGCCAGTGAGGTGAACGGTCTGACTCTGCATCTCATCTGCTCTCCTGTGCAGTTAAAACACAAGGCCCAACAGAGTGTGATGATCAGTGCCTGCAGGAAAAAAAGTAGGTCCTGAAGGCTTTTTGCCATGAAGAGGTCGCTCCGCAATTATAATCTTTGCAGTGTTTCACTTGCGGATGCCCTTCTAGATTCTTACCTTGGGGAGGACACAAATAACCGCCGGTGCACTAAATATAAGACCTGGACATCACAACCCCTTTTGATTTCGAGCTACGCAGATAGCTTTGGCTTTATCTGCTGATGTTTTGAGATATCAGCCAGAGATGTCTGGCTGATTAATGTCATTTGTGAAAAACTGCTTTGTAAACTGCTTTACTTCATGCATGTCTGATTATATTCCTATTTTCTGGTCAGAGGATCAAACTTCTGTTTCTGGTGCTCAGGTTTGCAAGACAGTGGTCCACGGCCTTGAGCACCACAAATAAATAAATAATAATAATTCAGAATAGCTGAAAATCTGCAACTTGTTAAGAGGCAGTCGGGAAACTGACTCCTCAGATATAAACATGCCTTTGTTCCAATAAGGTTTTAGAATTGCTTTGATACTAGTGTTGGTCTGGTCTGACATGCCACGTATTCAAACCCAATAACAAATGTTAAAACAACGGCAGAGCAGTCTTTTTATAAATGAGTTCCAATTTTGTTTGTATCACACGCACATGAAAACACAGATAATAAGATAATGTGATCTGTAAACACAGTCAGTTGGGTTAACAAGCCAAGAGAGGTCAAGAAAGAGGCTGTTTGCTACAGGACAAGATTGTACAAAATGCAGAGGGGTTTACTACGAAGCAAGTTGGACATAGCCAGGCTTGACAAACCCTAAAACACCAACCAGAGATAATGGGTATCATGACGGTGGTTATCAACTTTCTTTGTTAACCAGGTTTACTTCATCAAGCTCTGTTCCTGCTCCTATAAAAAAGGCATTTGACACATCATGGAACTTCTTCCACACAAAATGAAGCTATGGTGTGCTGCCTAATTTAGTCATCAGGGAGACATTACAATAAAGAATGCTTATTTCTAACATGACAACTGCACATTAGAGCTCCCAAACTTTACACTTTATACATGTAAACATGATACTTAACAACTGCACTGAGGTCCAACAGTATTGAAAGATACGTGAAAATTACTTCAGTTTGTGGCATTGATTTAATATTCTCTGATAAATACCAACAGAATGATCAATTTCATGATCAATGTTCTATTAGCTGCAGTACCAGCAGTGTAAAACGCACTTGGCAGCAAATCAGGCCCAAGTATAAAAACATATTTATGCAATGTCTGCCTCACCAACTGAATGCATGTAGGTTTCCATGGCAACTCAACACATACAGTCTGTGCTAATGTAACTGCACAACTTCACTCAGTGGGATTACGAACATACAGCAGGTTTGCATATATAACATGAGAATCTGTATCACTCACAGGAAATATGGTCAGGAAAAGTAGTGGTTCAAGGGAGACGCTTCTTACAGCTGATTTAAATCCCAAACTCTGAATAAAACCTGCTCTGGAGCACGTTGGCAGTTGATGTAGCAGGTTAAAAAAGAACCACCTTCATGACACCGAAAACTCTGGCTTTTGGCTGAACCCCCCTCACTAACCCATTAATCCTGCTTCGTCGTATACTCCACGTGTTTTGAAATATTTCAACACTACCTCAAAAAAACTCATGGTGTGCTTTGGTGAGAAACAGATAATATAAACATACAAACATGCAAAAACCTCATAGGGTACGTTTCAGAAATCTGACAATGTATTTACTTGACTGACCTTTACTGGACTGGACAGGATTCAGGTCTAGAAACTTTCTGTGAAGATTCTCAGTCATCCAGGTCATGGTTATCCTCATAGTTTCAATCGTAGCATCTGGACTTGCTTGAGTTTGTTGAAGACGTTTCAGCTCTCATCCAAGAGGCTTCATCAGATCTAAACTGACTGGTTGGGTTCTAGATTTTTATACTCAGGAGCCATTAACACTATAGAAACTCTAGTCTGCTGGGTGAGTGTTTGACTAACTCAAGCAAGTCCTGATGCTACAATTGAAACTACGAGGAGGTCTAGAAACTGTTTTGAAAACTATATTTCTCTACTCTGGTGTCAGAAAGAAATATCATTTAAACAAACTGAATAAAAACCCTGATTTTAAGACAATATATGCCTCAGACTGTTCCTGTGCTCTAGAACAGGATGTTTTCTTTGACTGGAGCTGTTACTGGCGGCACTTACTGGTTCCCTCGAGTAAGGCAATCCTTTTTCTTTTTGCATATGCCCGGAGGTGATTAGACAAGCTGACTCCACTGTGGAAAGTTGCATTGCAATGGACGCACACCTTCCTGTTGAATTCACCCTTCTCTGTAAAAGACAACAAAATAGAAAGACAAGCAAATAAGTGAAAACTATATACAATGTAATCTGACTATCTCATTCTAAACCTTTATGCTGATGATGCCTCACTTCAACAACAGAAAAAATCTGATAATCTCAAATGTCTGCTTCAAAACACATGCTGAAAATGTAAATGTCTCAATATGAGTTTTACAACCTTAATTATGTTTACCTTTAACAAACCTTCAAAAGCTTAATATTTCCATTAAAAAAGTTTTTATAACCTGTCAGTCTGATATTGCTCCTTCTAAACAGATCTATAGAAATACATAATAATATATGTAAACTGGAAATATTTTATATTTATGTCATTATATTGTTTTGGTATGACATTTGATATTATCCGTAACCTAATTTGAAGACCTCCAAAAACTGTACTCCAAAAAGCTGTGTGTAATAAAAATGAATAGTGTCCCATTACATTCCTACATTCTGCTAAAATTCCAACATTTTCTTCCGCACTCTAAATGTGTATCTACTACAGCATTATGGCCTGTTCCTTCTTCACACGTCACACTTAAGACAAATAACGTTATGTCTCTTGTCACAATTCTAACGCATCAAAACTGTTCATACTGAAGGCGTCATGAGAAATGATCGTTGATTATGTCACTTTTTGCAGATCAAAAAAAAGATCAAGATGAAAAGTTCAGCTACAAGCATATCAAACACCACTTCCAGTTATGACCAACTGTTAGCAGGTGGATAGCTCAGTAACTAACACCCCAGACCTTGGCATGGGAGATTAGTGGTGCAAATCTCGGTCAGGGTGCAGGTATCCAGTGAGGACCTTTAGGCAAGGTCCTTAATGCTGCCCCACCTACCTACCTATGTACGTCGCTTTGGATAAAAGCGCTAAATGAAATTGTAGAATTGTAGAACTGTTTGGGGACCACAGCAACCTGTCATACCGAGTATGTAGAACAGGATTTAGTAGATTATATTGTGAGTTTAGATTCAAAGCAGAGTTGCCGACATCTTGTCACATCTGACAAAAGTTGTCAGTTTTGTTTGGCTATTCGCTGCATTATCGCCTTTTAGGACTGCTGAATTTTTATGCCACTTCCAAAGAGGACAGATCCTAGATTTTGATGTTTGATGAGTTACGTGCACCCAATGTGAACAGTCTCACTGGCTGCAGTGGTTTATAATCTGCCCATAATCGTACGTGATGAATGATATGCAGGGGGAACGGGACCTTTAGACATTTAAATGTGATCACTACTTCTTTTAATTTCAACCAAACAGAAAAAAAAATTTCTCGCATTCAGCAAATTCAACCCTGATTGCTGTGCTACATCTGATCCTTGCAATAGTTTTGGGTATTCCATGTCTTACATTTTCCTGTAATGACTTCAGTGCTTTAAATGTTCTGAAATGAATAGACATTGAGATAAACTTTATTCTGGACACTTGCACTTTAGTTCTGTGTAAAACCTATTTATTTACTTATTTCAGGAAGTTACTTACCAGATACTGAGTTTGGCAGTGAAGATGCAATTCTTCCTGAACTGTGCTCACTGTTTGAAGAAACTGTTAACACGTTTCTTGACATCTGAGAGGATCCCTTTAGTCTGGCGTCTTCCTGACACTTCCTCTTCTTCAGAATTCCTATCAAGGCAGTTGTGCCTGAGAGTGAATCTTTCACATCCAGCTTAGTATCCAGTTGCCTTTTATCGGAATCAAGTTCCGCTAAAGAAAACGTGGGCATCAGTGGTTTGGCATCAGTGCAAACGCTTGTAATTAAATTACTTTTTGGGATTCCAGTGGGGGGCGACGTGAAACGATCAGCACCGGGCAGCTTTGGTGAAGCACCATAGTGGAAATGGTTCCGTCTCTTTCCAATGATCTGAATGGCCCGCTGGAACTCCTTCTTGTCGCGCATCAACTCCCGCAGTAAAATTAATGGGGATTTGTTCTTTGTAGAAAAGCTTTTACCAAGCTTTTTGAGGTGGCCTCGGATGTGGTTGGACTGCCCAGTCCTGTTATCAAATGAGTCCCCACACAATGGACATGAGTGGATGCTCTTCACAGTCTCGGACTCCGACTCTAGCTGTAATGCTGGAATAAATAAATAAAATTAGAAAGAAACTCTTGCACAATACAAGTATGGTAAGTATATGATATTTTTCAACTGTTTAACGGTTTAAATTACACAATACAAATAGGGAAAACTCTGTTTTCACAGGTCTGTCCATTGGTTTTGTACGACAAACCCACCAAAAACAAGGAAAAAGTAGTTACGTTTTTCCCACAAATTCTATTTTCAACTGCCTTTAATAATTCTACAGTTCACAAAAAAATGTGTGTCAACCGGTGTTAAGTATAGTTGGCTTCCCACTGCAGCAACTTAGAGCAGGCACGAGGTGGCACAAACACTTATAGGACTAGCCCCTTCCATTGCGGTGCAGGATCCAACAGATTTGATACCGGCATTGATTTCAAGTGTGCCAAAACAACAACAAATAGCTACGAGACTCCACAAGATCCTGTTCCATTAGCATGTAGGAAACAGAACAAGGAGAAAGTTTATTAGGTTAGCCTACATGGAGAATTTTATGTCAAAAGAGAAGAGAAAATTTCTACTCAATAAGGGCATCAAGAAGGCAGAAAAATTACACTTGTTTAACCAATTAGCGTTGATGCTTGCACAGCAGTTTTTCAGGGCTGCTAAGAAGTACCTATCCTGGAGTAGGATTTTTTTCTTCCTTGAAATGAGCCCTGAAAAGGGGTTCTACTGGCTAGGTTCTTGTTGGAACATGCATAAATTCGGGCCACCCTAAAACAACCAGCAAGTTCCTGCAGTGGAAAACCATGTTTGGTAACAGTTGATGAAGTCAGTCTGTAAACTGATTGTTCCTACCTTTCCATCTAAAAACCTCAGATTAAACTGTGATTTGTTGGGCGCCACATAATG
Organism: Chromis chromis; assembly: GCA_900302755.1. NCBI lineage: Eukaryota > Metazoa > Chordata > Actinopteri > Pomacentridae > Chromis > Chromis chromis. The sequence continues at coordinate 7,916 of OMNN01091872.1, read as the reverse complement.
AGATCTCAGCAATGACTCTGGTTCAGTGGTTAATTATAACCAATAAAACTGACAGCCAGAGCAAATTGGAACACAAAGTAATACTACGACAAGTTGTAGTAAAGGAAAGCTTTCCCTTAATAGACAAACATGCAATAAGTACCTTTTTTCAATCGCCGGTAAGCTGACATCTTCCGTCGAATTCGTGGCCTCCTATCCTGAGAAGCCACCGCCTCAGGAGGCACAACATGGCGTGCATTGTAGCTAAGTCCAACCCTATGAAGATGTCCTCTCACGTGATTGGACAATCCAACACCTGACTCAAAGACTGCGGGACAGTATGGACAGTTCTTGCGGTCCGATTCAAACTCTGACAAATCATCATCGAAGGATTCGCCCAATGGTATTTGGTGGGCCTCAAAGGTTTCTTGAAACACTTCTGTTTCTATGCATTCTTCTTTGATTTCAGGGTCAGTCTGTTCTTGCTCTTCCGTCTTTATTTTCTCAAACAGCCTTTTAGATGCCTGGAGAGCACCCCTCATGGACATTCTTCTGCTATAGGTGTAAATGATGTTTTGCTTTTCTTTTTTGATTCCATTGTCAAAAAGGTCAGAGCTGGCATCGGTATCCTGAAACTGGAAAATGTCCTTTTCGTCATAGTCTGACACTTCTTCTTCTTCTTCTTCTTCTTGGTTCCCTTTTCTGGGACTTGGTAAAGGTTTTGGTAAGATGAAGCATGAGTCTTGATCAGAAGTGTTGCGATATGGGGTGGACATTTTCCTTTTAGATGGTGACTTCTTGAGTGTTGAATGATATACATTCAACTTGGGGCCATTTGAGGATAAAGACGAATCTTCAGCCTTGACAGCCAATGTTGCTGGAAACTCATCACAGCCATCGTTGTCACTTTTGGAATCCTGAACAGATGTACTACAATTATTGCTTTCCTTCCTGTGTTCCACAGTCTTCTTTCCGTGTCTTTGTCGAGACAGGAGAACGTTAATGGATTTGTCAAGTTTTGATTCTGTTAGTTGAGACTTGGGACCTCTCCTAATCTTGCTATTTCTGAATAAGTCTGAAATGTCATTGGACTCATTGGGCGAACAAACTCTTTTTGAAGAGATTTGATTTTTTATTGAGATTTTAGATGTAAACTCTGCATCTTCAACAGGAGTTTTACAAGTAGGCACATGCTGCTCCTTAGATGGTTGTGCATTTTCCTCTATACGTTGTGCAGCTTCATATTCCTCAAAGGTTAGCTGATGGCGTCGCAGAAGGTGATTGGTAAAAACATGTTTGCTAAAAGCTCTATAAGAACAAATGTTACAGGGGAAGATTTCAGACTCATCATTCTGGATATGCTTTCTAACCGTGATAACAGTGTGCTGCATAATGTTGTGTCTCCTAAGATCATTCTCACTCAGAGTCCTGAAGCTACATTTGTCACATCTAAACCTCCTCTTGTCCTTCTCATGTGTTTTTGCATGTTGAACAAATGTGTTTGGGCAGTTTGTTCCAAATGGGCACTGAGGGCAAAAGAACTTTTTATCCTCTTTCTTTTTATCATTCATGCCTTTGATCTCTTCAGTGAGTCTTGTTCTCTTCTCTTGATGGATGGACATGTGCTCAATAAGCGAACCGCTTTGTCTGAAAGACTGTCCACATTCTCGGCATATAAAAGGCTTTGGTGAAATAGTAGGAGAGTCAACGTGAGACTTCATATGACGATGCAAATGATGCTCTTTCTTGAATACGATCTTACATTTTGAGCAAGGGTAACATGCGGGCTTGCCCTCTGAATGAGAATTTATTGTGAGCCTCCCCTTCAAAGGTGACAGCCCATGACCTATACTGTTCTCATGTGAGTTTCTTGCAGGTGCATTGTAAAGAATTTCTTTGATGGCCTTTACAGTTCCATTGGGATACTTCGAAACTTTCCCTGTTGGTAATGACTGTGACTTGGGGAACTTCCTTGACTTCCGGACTTTCCTGACAGGAATGGAGTCTACTTGGCCTTCAGTGTCAGACAGTTCCTCAGATGACTTGGGGCTCAGATCAGGGTAAAGGTCTTCTGAGGGATCCACCATGACGACCATGTCCATTTTCCGTTTCCTTCTCCTTTGGCTGTTGGCAGAAGAGACTTCCTCTTTAGGCTCCTCACCAGGGGAATCGCTGTGGTTGTCCCAAAGAAACTGCATAAACTCTTTGTGAGGGTCCCAATGAAGGTCGCTGGCACTACTAAAATTATCCAGCGAGTTCTCAGGTGACTCATCAAACCCCCAAATTCCTGCAGTGTCGATTTCCTGCACAGTTTTTAGTGGGGTGATGCTCTTTTCCTCCTCTTTTTCACTGGAGATGCAGTTGAGTTCATGGGCTTGAGTAGCCTGATGCGAAGAAGGCCCATTTCCCAGGCCAACTGGAGACAACATATCTTCATCTGACAGAACATCTAGGACACTGTTTTGTTTCAGAGACGGCTTGCCAAAAGAATCACTGCAAGAGGTTGATTCTTGCGCCATTCTCATTGGTTCCTGCAGGAGTGTGAGGGCATTGATTTCAGGATCAGCATCTTTGTCATCTTCATCAACACCTGTCAGACATGACATTTCAGCTGCCATGACCTGAAAGAGAAAAGTGAAGCCTTCTTAAATATTCCACAGTCACAAATGGAATACAGAGTTGACATTATAACATGGTCCACCAGAAATATACACTTTACAGTGGCCAGGTCCTGAAGAACTTAATGTTATTTGAGTGTTTGAATTCTGTGTACATTTATTGAATACATTATTTAATCAAATATTCAATAATGTAACAAAAATTTATACTTTCTGTATACTGTATACTAAAAATTCATCATCCAAATCCTAGAGGGTTCGCACAGACCATCCCCAACAAGTGGTGATTAGAACAAATATTTGATATGAGGAGAGACTGTAGGAGAACATTTAAGTCACCCACATCTTTATAATTTATCACTAACAGACTTGTAATTTAAATAGTTGCTGCAGGACTTTGGTGGAACCTAAATACAGTTCTAAATTCTCCAGAAATCCTGTGATGCCGAGCACAGTGTGATGAATCCACTGTGCTCGGCACAGCTCAGGAATAATCACTGACAAGGTGCTACAGCTTAATCCGTAGCTGCTATATCCTGTAAAAACTGCCCCGTGTCTTTTTCTGTGTTCAATATGAGGGGCAATGCAACTGTCTGTGCAAACTGCCGCAGACCTATTGTAGTATGAACACTAGGGGTGGGGCGATTTGTCGACGTAATCAATTACGGAAATACGTCGACGCGTAAAACGGGTGTTGATGCGTCGTGGTCGCATGGTAGCGGGAGTTTATGCGGGAGTATATTCTGCCTGTAGCGCATTTTTTCAAACATGAACGTTACTGGTGGTGACCCAAACGTAGCTGCCGCTATCCAAGAATACATATGTACGTATGTCCTGAATCAAAATATACGTATGTATGCAGGGGTTAAAGTGGGCCGGAGCCCTCCGGAGCTGAGCTCCGCCACCTCGGATCAGGGTTCCGCCTCCCTCTGCCACCGTAAATTATTCAGTTCAAACTGGCAGTAGCGCCGTGGACTACAGATTATTTTAGCATGCACAGCCCGCGTGGCGCACTAAAAAGAGCCGGCTCTTTCGGCTTACATGCGGCTCCTCAGTAGTAAAGCAGCTGCGGCGTGGCGGCAGTTACACACACACACAGTACAACCCCTCCAACCACTCCCTCATGCAGATGGAAATCCCAAATGTCACTGGTCTACCCCCACAGGAAAATGCACCCCACCACATGGCAACAACATCAACCAATCAGGAACATCTTGAGGAACATGACAATGGCCCAAGATGTTGATTTGACCTCCAAACTTCCTAGACCCCATTCTGATCAAGCATCAACAGGATGCAGTGGAACAAGTTTGATTGACAGAGGCCCCACTGCACAAGCCAGAGTACCCAAAGGATCCACTGCCCTGGTCCTGGTGCCAGACCCCATAGGACACCCTGAGAGGTCCTCTGGTCCATGCCCAATGGTTCAGAGCATTTTGGACCACATAAGGGGGACCAACACAATATTAGGCAGGTGGTCAGTATGTTATGCCTGATCTGTGTATAGTTGAAATTGTTTAGATAGATGGTGAGTCATGAAATTAGTAAGAAAATCTCAAATAATCAAAATTTTCAGAACAATTTCTGCTCGATTTCTGCTGTATGGATGTTTATAAAGATATTTGTGAAATTTTAGCTTGATATGTCAGATACTGTTGGAGGTTAAAAAATAAAATAATTTAAATTGCCCATCCTCCTACTTTCAGCAGGTTTTCTTTCATGTTTGAATGACAATATCTCAGGAACTATTAAAGATAAAAACCTGAAAATTTCACTGTTATTTTCATCATTGATTCAGAATCTGTAATATTTGACAAGTAGATCAAATAATCGCTGATTATTGGTGAGTTTAAATTTAGTTTTTTTTTAATTGAAGCCGTCATGAAAAGTCCCGTCTTGGAGCATAAATTAACAAAAATAAATAAATAAACTGATAATGCAGACGTCAACTAGTGATATTTTCGGAGCCATATGTAGCTGCATGTGACAATAACACAAAACTAAACAGACTGAATACTTATAAATATGGAATACTTGGTCACTAGAATGAAAAAAAATAAGTTCTTTTCATTGAACTTTCAAACCTGATTGAGACAAGTTGTACAAGAAAAATGAAAATATTGGTAGCCATTCTGATCCAAGCAGAATTAATTAAAGAATTTCACAAACTAATAATCATCACAAAAAGCAACTCTATGAATCACAGATGCAGCTTGTTGAATGTAACAGCAGTACAACAAGCAGGACAGTAACCATTCAGCACATTGCAGGAACATTTTGAGCAGAACCCAGAGCAGCAGCACAACTTACCTTCCCAGAGACGAAAACAGAGACGGACAGATGTCCAGACAGAAGACAGCGTCTGTCTCCGGCGGCCTGAGAGGCAGAAAAGGGACAGACGAGGAGCAGAAGCAGAGAAAACACAGAGAGGTTTGTTAGCAGCGCAGCAGCGAGCGGTTAGTTTCCCTGCAGAGCGTCGAGCTGCTGTTATAAGCTGCCGGCTGCTGGGTGCAACATTCTGTTAGTCCTGGTGAAATGTAACATGTGGAGCCTGGAGTGGGAACTTAATGAAACAGCAGCAGACCCAAACAGGAGGTCAGAGCAGATCAGTAACACCTCTAAATATACCTGCCGGAGCAACGAGGTGGGAAGAAGGGAGTGTCACGGTTTAAACACACCACACCGGGCATTTTAACACAGATTTACCTTTATAGTCATGTTTTTACACCTTGGAATGTGTTTAAGATCTCCTACAGATTAAGACTACTGTTTAAGATCTCCTTTGGAACGAACTTCCACCTGCGCTCTCTGGACTCAGTGGACGCTTTCAAAAAACATCTAAAATCATATTTGTTTCTAAAAGCATTCTAGCCCAATCTGACCCAGCGTTGTGTTTGTTTGTTCTTTGGCTATGATGGACATCCTCTGCATGTACTCGTTTGTATGATCTTTGTATTTTTCATGTGACCTTTACATTTAATTACACTAATATCCATTTACATATATAGTGTATATTATTACTATTATTATTTGCTTTTGTTTTTTTATCGTTTTGTTTTGTTTTTTGTTTAGTTTTTTGCTGTTGTGAAGCACTTTGTGACTGCTGTCTGTGAAAAGCGCTATAAAAATACATTTTACTTTACTTAACAGTAAACCTCACAGCTGCTTTTACTCACAAGAAGAATTGAAATGTCTGCATACTGCTGAACATCAGGGTGGCAACAGAGGATTGTTTTCACTGTCAACCACTTCATCCATTAACTGTGTCGATCAGTGGCTCTCAGAGGTTTTGTCCACTTTCAGTTTAAGGTTACAACGGAGGAAAGACAGCAGGGAATAATTACATTTAAGAATCTGGATTCTGAGAATTTGGTCATTTTTTCTTAAATAGTTACTCAAATCGATTAACTGACTTTCAAAACTGTTGGTGATTAATTGAATTCTTGACAAATTTTGGTGCATAAAAGGCACAAAATGCACATTTGGAAACTGAAATCAGAGAGTTTAGACATTTTTTCTTAAATAATTACTCAAATCGATTCATTGATTATCAAAACACTTGGTGACAATTCATTAGTTGACATAAATCGATGCAGAAAAAGGACAAATTACAGAAAATAAAATGTTTGATGCTCATAATTACCACCCAGACCTGCTGAATGTTTTTCAATATATATATCAGGGCTACAACAAATGATTATTGTCATTATTTATTATTCTGTTGAATATTTTCTCGATTAATTGACCAGTTGTTTGATCCGTAACATGACTATCAGTGGTTCTCAAAGCCCAAGATGACAAATGTCTTGTTTTGTCCAAAGATATTCAGTTTACTGTCGTAGAGGAGGTAAGAAACCCTAAAATGTTCACATTTCAGAAGTTGGAATCTGAGAATTTTGACTTTTTTCTACAACATTACTCAAATCGGTGAACCGATTATTGAAATAGATGCTGATTAATTGAATAGTTGACATAAATTGATGCATAAATGGCACAGGTTGCAGAAAATGAAGTCTTTGATGCTCAGAATTTCCACCCAGACCTGCTTAATGTGGATCAGCTGCAACAAATGATTGTTTTCATTAGTTTCTTGATTAGTCAATTAGTTGTCTGGTGTTTCTCAAAGCCCAAGATGACAAATATATTGTTTTGTCCAAAGATATTCAGTTTATTGTCACAGAGGAGGAAAGAAACCAGAAAATATTCACATTTAAGAAACTGGAATCTGAGAATTAGGCTGGACTGAGCTGGTGATGATGCAGACTTTGGATTCTGTCATCAGAAACATCAAATCATACAAGTTTACCACTAGAAAAACTGAAATGAAGACTTTTTCAGACGTTCAGGTTAAAGGATGAAAACGTCCAGTGAATATAAAACCACCGTTGCAGTGAGTATTACAGCTATTAGAGATCAAACTGCACTTTGAGGATGGGAAAAACTTGTTGGAGTTACGACTGTTGGATAACTGAGTTTCACTTGTGACTGACAAATGCTTGTCGAGCCGAGCAGAGAACTCCACCCTCCACTCAGAACAACACAGAGTGTTGCTAATAATGAGCTGCATGATGTGGAGGTTTAGACCCAGGAGTAATAGAACATCCTTAGTTTTGAATATGTTTTCAATGGATATGAAGACATTCCCTTCAAAGAGTTTCAAAGCAATCAAAACAATCCTTCCTGAAAAACAATCCTGTTGGCAGTCTGTTTCTGATGTAGCACCAAATGACATTAGATCTGACAGAACTAACTTGTTTCTACCCACAACACACATTTGGTTGGAACTGAATGAATATTAGTGGAGATATGAAATGTAGAAAATGAAAGATTATTCATTTTGATGATAAATTCTAGATCTTTATTATTTTAATTTCTGTTAAAAAAAAAAAATCTGCATAAGCTATTGACTAGGGCTGTTCCGAATAGTAATTGCCGTCCTTCGAATATTCGGGTCCAATTAATGACGAGTATTCGAATATTCGTCTCGAGTCGTAGCGGTGCGCCAGAGGGGGGGACAACAGCAGAGTTGGTAGGTCCGCGTACTGGAACATCGGTGTATTAGGACCTCGGCTACGCTCTGCGGCACATTGCAGCCTTGGCAGCGCGCTCCACAGCTACCTCGACGCTTCACAGCTACCACGACGCTCCACAGCTACCACGACGCTCCACAGCTACCTCGACGCTCCACAGCTACCTCGACGCTCCACAGCCACCTCGGCGCTCCACATCCACCTCAACGCTCCACAGCTATCCGCGACACTTCGCAGCTGTCCGCGACGCCCAGCGGAAGCACGCACGACTATTCGAATATCAAAATTA
>OMNN01091859.1:0-10005 GCA_900302755.1 Chromis chromis | reverse complement strand
ATCCCGTCAGATCTCGGAAGCTAAGTGAGGTAGGGCCTGGTCAGTACCTGGATGGGAGACCGTGAGGGAACACCAGGAAGCCTGGGTGAATGCAGTGTGAGAGTGAGTGGTTAGTGGTGGTAGGAGGGGCCGATGGCGCAGATTGACAGCCTCGCTTCCGTCAGTCTACCCCAGGGCAGCTGTGGCTACATACGTAGCTTACCACCATTGAGTATGGGAGTGAATGAATAATGCAATGTAAACCGTCTTTGAGTGTCCAGAAAAGCGCTATATAAAAACTGATGTATTATTATTATTATTATTTGGTTTCCATACTGCTTCCTTTACATCCTACCAAAGATTTTCATCTGCTCAAGAATGTTCCAACAATGATTTCTGAGACACTTTTGCCTGACTTCAATGTATGCAGCAGGAAGATTCAGTGATTCCTATCAATTTATGAAATTTAATTTATGAATTTATCAAATAATCATTAACAAGACAGACCCCTAAAACTTGACTGTTGTTATTTAGACCCTTCCCTTCTTAAGCATTACATACCACTGATTCTTGGGTCCAAAGAGTTCCAGTTTATTGGTTTAACTTCATAAAACTGACTCAAAGAACCCTACAGGCCGATTCAGTTTTTTCTTGCATATTCAAGTTTAATTTGCTTTTTCATCAAGAATGAAGTGTGAGGATTAACTCCCTGTTTACTGTTCCTTTAGTAGTCTGTTCACAAGGTCCACCTGCCACCTGTCTTTGCCAGTAATACAAGGGTGTTTCTTGACTCTTTTTTTTTTTAATGTCTGACTCCTGCTAGAGAAATTTTGCTCCTTCTTCCACATCCAGTTTGCTGTTGTGCCAAGACTGTGTCTTTTTTTCAAACTACAGCCTTCTAGCTGTAATTAAATGTTTTTCCCCTACCTTTTGAGACATGCTTATTATGTTTGTCATGTTTTCTACTCAATTTGAACTCCTGCAAAGCTGGAATTTATATATGTATTGCAGCTGAAGCAAATTCATAGAGTTCCTAAAATTATACCTGCATTTGGTTGCCTTACATCAGGGGTGTCCAACCCTGGTCCTCGAGGGCCCCTATCCTGCATGTTTTAGATGTCTCCCTCTTCCAACACACCTGATTCAAATGATCAGGATCGTTATCAGGCTTCTGCAGAGCTTGATGATGAGCTGATCATTTGAATCAGGTGTGTTGGAAGAGGGAAACATCTAAAACATGCTGGATAGTGGCCCTCAAGGACCAGGGTTGGGCACCCCTGCCTTACATGACTTAAAAAGCAATATTAGGAAGAGGCTGAATAATTGTGACATGACTGTATTAGAAAAGCATATAGCTACTCAGAAACATTACTTTACCTTTGTCATTAATTTGAAGATGCCACTTAATTTATGCAAATGTAATTTATAGAAATACTACATCATTAGAAAACATTGAATGTGTAAACCCTTACCAACTCCCCAGGGTTGAACTTTTTTAATTGCAGCTATAGATCGTGTATGTGTTAAACTGCCACTAGCGTTCAGTTAACAGTGTTTCCTGTGTTTCTTTGCACAGTTAATACCTCAATTAACAACACTTTGCCTGAAGGAGGGGTACATGGAGAAAACCGGCCCAACGGTCTGTCAGCTATTCGAATTTATTAATGAGATTATCTGGATATACTTACCTTTGGTTTATCTGCTAAACTAACTGGAGTGGTCTCTGTTTGTGTGTGTTTTCAGCAACGGGAGCCATTCAAGAAGAGGTGGTTCATACTGTGTTCGACGAACAGAAAGCTTCTGTATTTTAAATCTCCACTGGTAAGCTGATAAGCTCATCATCAAGCTCTGCAGAAGCCTGATAACGATCCTGATCATTTGAATCAGGTGTGTTGGAAGAGGGAAGCATCTAAAACATGCAGGATAGTGGCTCTCGAGGACCAGGATTGGGAACCCCTGCTCTAGGCAGTGCTTTGTGAACAGTTGTGAGAACATGTTTTGTTCAGTTCACCCTGTCAGTTTTTAAAGCAGCCTCTGTGTTTTTGGCTCCAAAACAGCATCAGAATTTACAATTTATATCTGCATTTTTGAGAAACATTACACTACTGCGAAAATTTGGCTGTATTTGTTCAGTATTTTACTACAGTGTGCAGATATTGGTCTTATATGAAACAATACAAAGTGTTTGCATTTAATTACAGTTGTCACAGTTCTTGAAGTCCATCTGTTTGCTGCTTGTTTGTTTTCTCAGGATGCGACAGAGCTGGGTGCTGTCTTCATCGGCACAGAAGACCATGGATACTCTGTTTCAGAGAGCAGCAGCCGGAGCATGAGGGGAGGCCGGTGGCACTGTGGGATCACATTTGAGACTCCAGGCAGGCAGTTTGTGTTCATGTGTGAACAGGAGCAGGAGCAGAAGGAGTGGATGGAGGCCTTCAGAAAGGTCATCTCTCAACCCATGACACCAGAGGACTACACAAGTGAGATATTGTAGTTGCACCAATACAATACACCTACTGTCTTCCTGTGTTTATCACACAGCTCACATGCATGGCACACGATTTACATTCATATATGAATACTCAAACGTTTTTCTCTTTAATGCAGATGAAGCCAACTTCAGAAGGGGGAAATGACTGGAACACTTTAACCTGCTGCTTTGCAAAAATACTAAAATATCCTTTTGGGACGTAACAGACTGAGTTTTTCTCCATAAAGATGAACCTTATTACCAACTCTAACACTTTGCACAATACACAGTCTGCAGTGTGACACTTTGGAGAAGTTACTGTCACAGCTGATATGTTGTTTCTTTATGAGAACCATGAACATCAGTGTCTCCTGGATTTACTGCACTGTTGTTGTTGCCATGAGGACAACTCATAAAATCACTCCTCTGCAATGGAATATGAGTTCACTGAAGCCAACTGGTTTGTGTATTTATTACACAAAACAGTTCATTTTCATTTTTGGAGAGGTTTTGTATTATTTTTGTTTGTTTGTTTGTTTATTTGATTTCATTTGCACATTTTTTACAAGATTAGTACTGTCTTATACTTTTCCACTGTACCTGTCACCGGTCTGTGAAACTCTCATTTCATATAAACATAATAAACAGTTAAATCCTGCTTTTCATATTTACCAATTTTGGGGGGTATATGTATGTCCCTCTGTTACTTCATCATTTATATTATTAGTTATATCGCTATTATTACATTATTATCATTTTTTGTAACTTTGCCTTTCAATATTTGATTGATATTGTTATCCAAGTTTCTCATTTGTGTCTACATCTTTTTTATTTCTTACTTAGCTACATTGTAAATGAGGCCTCCTTACTTCAGTGTACTTTGTGTTTGAATAAATAAGGTTGACTGAATGAATGAATTCTACTACATTATGTGGCAATATTATGGCACAATGGTAATAAACTACCCACAGCAGCTGTATGTCCACACTACACTTGAATCTCTCATACCTTTACTTGCTGCTGTTAGTTTACTCGCCTGTAGGTGGCGCATTTTCAAGAGGCCTTTTCAAGATAGGGGGAAAAAACGACGTCTCACTCTGCGCCATTTTCTCTGTACCATACATGTCATCGAGCTGACCAGACGATGGAGATAAACGGTATATAAAATACACTAAGATTTCTGTCTGCATTTAAAGGGAGGCACAACAGGAGAACAGGGTATTTTTATTAAATAACATGAAATTTTCCCAGATGATTACCTCTAATGAAATGTTTTTTTTTTGTATTACAAGTTTTCTGAAATGTTCTGTTTAAATATGCAAATGAGATAATATATTTGTAAAAGTGTCCCAATTGTTATGCAGTTCTTTTCAAGTCCAGTCACAAATTCTCAATTCGACTGAGGTCTGGGCTTTGACCTGGCCACTCTAGATCATTCACCTTGTAATTAAACCATTTCTGTGTAGCTTTGGCTGTTTGCTTCAGGTTATTGTGTTGCTGGAAAACAAATCATCTCCCAAGTTGCAGTTGCTTTGCAGACAGCATTAGGTTGTCCTTGAGAATTTCCCTATTGTCTGCTGCTTTCATTTTACCCTCTACCTTTACAAGTCGTCCAGGGCCTGCTTATTATTATGATGCTGCCACCACCATGCTCCAGGGTAGGGGTGGTTTGTTTGTGATGATGTGCAGTGTTTGGTGTCATGCCATAACATTGCATCTGGTCAGATGGCCACAAAGCTAAATTTTAGTCTTATTAAATCAAAAGAACATTCTTCCAGTTGACTTCAGAGTCTCCCACATGCTCTCTGGTGAACTCTAGTCCAGATTTTATTTGAACTTTTTTCAACAGTGGCTTTCTCTTTGCCACTCTTCTAAAAACCTTTGGCCAGTGAAGAAAAGTTAAATCATTGTATGCACAGTCTCTCCCATGTCAGCTGCTAAAGCGTTTAACTCCTAGAACGGCCTGCTCTAGGCAGATTTAAGCATGTGCCACATCCCTTCCATATCTTAATAATAAGTTTAACTATACTCCAAGGGATATTCAGTGCTAGAAAAAAAATCTTGTATCTATTCCCTGACTTATGCTTTTCAATAACCTTGTTCACAGTGTTGCTTGGAGTGTTCTTTTGTCTTTATGGCGTAGTTATAGCCAAGAGTGCTGATTCACCAGTGACTGGACCTTCCAGATACAGGTGTCTTTATAGTACATAGGCTACTTTATATTACAATCACTTGAGACAACTTTATAGCACCAGTTGTCTGCACCTGTGTTGAATTAGGTGAGTAACTTTAAAAACGGTGACTACTTACTTTACATTATATGCTTGTAGTTTCAATCGTAGCATCTGGACTTGCTGGAGTTTGTCGAAGACGTTTCACCTCTCATCCAAGAGGCTTCATCAGTTCTAAACTGACTGGTTGGGAGTTCCAGATTTTATACTCTTCAGGATCCATTAACACTATTGAAGCTTCTGTCTGCTGGGTGTGTGTTGCCCCTCGACTCATTATACGAGTGGTTAGGTCCTTCCCTCTCACAATGTGATTCGTTAGCGCTCATTGTGGCCAGGTGTGAATGGAGCCAAAACAAAGCAAACTCAAGTAAGTCCAGATGCTACGATTGAAACTACGAGGATAACCATGACCTGGATGACTGAGAATCTTCACAGACATGTGTCGGAAATGGGAGAGAGTGGGGAAGGACATGTGGCAAACGCCCGAGGTCAGAATCGAACCCGGGACAGCCGACACGCCTCTGCACCTGGGTCACGCGACATAACCATTAGGTTATCGGGGCGCCCCCAAAGAGTCTTTTTAAAGTAAAATCACACAGGAAAAACATTTTTATATTGACATTGCTATGTAAAAAATGTTTTCACTTTGACATGAAAGAGTCTTTTTAAAGCAAAATCTCGTGGTAAATGTTAAAAAAGCAATAAATAATAAATATAAAGTTAAATGTATTATTAGTGAATATTAAGCTCTTTTCTCTGGCCTCAACATTCCAGCATCAGTCCTGCTCTCCTTTCACTGTTCCAGGATCTTTGCTCGGCCTCTCCTGAAGGGGCGGGACGGGTAGCAGCCATGCTAGCTCCCGGCTGCTGTGTTGTAACAGTCAAGTTTGTATGACTGGCTGGATGGTCATAGCAGCACCAGCACTGACTGACTGGCTGACTGTATCTGGCCGGTGGAGAGCACCGTAATAAAACACCTCTTCGGTACCCTGGATATCTGCGGGTTCGTCCACACCTCCACCGTCTGTTCTGAACCAGCGCTAAACCGGAGCTGAGATGCGAACGTAGCCGTTAGCAAGCGCGCCAGGCCGAGGGAGAGCTGCTGGCTCTAGCCGTACCCTTCATCCAGACCGGAGCATAAATGTTGCACACAAACCGGTTTACCGACTCGGTTGACGACGCTGGAGAAGATGCGCAAGGACGTGAGGATTTTATTGGTGGGAGAGCGTAAGTAAAGCTGTGTTAGCTAAAGCTGTGTCTGTCTGCAGAGTCAGCCTTCAATACTGGCTTTGATTTGCACTGATGCGGCCAGCTGGGCATGTGATGCTGAGCAGTCATCATGGTTCTGTCTGGATTCATTTCAGCTCTCCAGTCCTGAAAATGTTTATTATCTGTTTTAAATGGGTTGAACCTGTTATTGCTGCACGTCTTCCAAAGGACACCATCTTTTGCAGCTTTAAAGAGCAGCAAATAGATATTTTCTCCCCCCCTCTATTCAGCTAACCTCAAATAACCCCTTGCATGTTAAACATAAGCTGCAAAATTATAACCATAAGGTATAGCAAGCTGGTTGCCCCACCATTAGCTGGAAGTCATGCACTTTGCAGAAATGTTTTTATTTTATTTATTTATTTATTTTTACTACAGCCATGCTTAAAAAACTGATAAATTCCATTTTATATCTGTGTGTCAAAGGGTTTTGAAGCTCCAGCTCTGCCAGGTGACATCTCCTTATTTGGATTTTCACTGGTTATTGAATTCTTAGAATATTATGGAATATAGGGGGAAGAATTCAGAGTTTTCTGGGCTTCGGATTAGTTTGTAGGTCATGGAAACGTTTTGGCATTCAGGCTGCAACTAATGATTATTTTCATTGTCGATTAATCTGTGGATTGTTTCTTATTAATCAAAAAATGGTGTCAGGAAATGATGAATAATGTCATTTACCGTTTCCCAAAGCCCTCGAATGTCTTGATTTGTCCACAATCCAAAGATATTAATTTTACTGTCGTAGAGCAGGAATGAAACCATAAAATATTCAAATTTTCACTTCACTGGAAATTATTTTAACGTTGAATGAATAAATGATGTTCTTGATCTCCAGCTTACACGCTCACATTAACTGTACTGCGCTATGTACTGCATTAGTGAGCCAGGGTAAATCAGGTTATGCTAAGATCTAACAAAAACAATTGCCATTGAACTGTCTCTCGGTTTCTCCACAGCCAAGGTGGGGAAGACGTCTCTCATCATGTCTCTGGTCAGCGAGGAGTTCCCAGATGTGGTATGAATAAATGACTATTATTATTATGTCAGATATTTAATTAATATCTGCCTTTGTTAAGCTTGGAAATGTGAGTTTTTCTTGTTCCTGTTGCCACCTGGATATACGGACTATTCACTTTTTTATTTCTTATGTGGAGTTGACACCATTGATTTTACTGTATTGAAGCCTTGTAGCCAGTTGTAAACTAGTGTCTACACGTGTGTGTGTTCCAGGTTCCCTACCGAGCTGAGGAGATCACCATTCCTGCAGATGTCACACCAGAGAGGGTTCCCACGCACATTGTGGACTATTCAGGTACTCTAAGAACATGGCTGTGCTGTGTCTTTGTGGGGATTTTTTTGCTTAGGAAATTAAGAAGGTACGTCACTCTTCTTGTTTTTACTTCACTGCACTTATCTTCCTTCCACAGAGGCAGAGCAGACAGATGAGCAGCTGTTTCAGGAGATTTCCAAGGTCAGTCAGTGTATCATGCATTGCTCAGTGAAACGTGTTTGACTGGTAAAAGACTAATAAAGTGTCTGTGTTCGTCTCCTCCGCAGGCAAATGTGATTTGCATTGTGTACTCTGTCAACAACAAGAAGTCCATAGAGAAAGTGAGTTACATGTACTGGTAGAATTTCCATAATTTTTTTGTTTATCAGTATATAAACAGTTTGACACATGAGGCAGTCAGTGTGACTTAATGATACTTGAAAATGAAAAGTTGTCTCCTGAAATAAAAAACAAATCTTTAATGTTTTTATTGTATCCACCTTTGTTTTCATAGGTGACCAGTCACTGGATCCCCCTGATTACTGAGAACACAGATAAGGACAGCAGGTGTGTCCTTGAACAAAAATAGTCCAGAATTTATTCTGCCAGCTCAGTTTTGTACAATTGGAATTAGGGCAAGAAAAGAGAATGTAATTCTCAGTTTATTGTGACTCAAGAAGCTCCCAATGCAAACTCAACCCAGTGGAAACTCTGCAAAAGACCATTTTCTTCAGCAAGAGGCCAACTGTGGACATTTTCTCTAGTGTTTAGAGGGAAGACCAAAAGACACATGGTGACTTTTCTCACAATTGCTTCACTGTAAGCAGGGATCAGTAGAGCAGTGGAATTGTTGCATTTCACATGAACAGATTCAGCCACTGTGAAATTAGTCACTGCTTTTCTGAGAGGAAACATATAAAAATACATACAAAGAGAAGTACAGCTTAGAATTAGATGTGCATCATGGATGCGTTGTCTGTTAAATTTCCATTTTATGTGATGTGTCCAGGGTTCCTCTGATCCTGGTGGGGAACAAGTCTGACCTGGTGGAACACAGCAGCATGGAGACCATACTACCCATTATGAACCTGTACAGTGAGATAGAGACTTGTGTTGAGGTGAGAGAGCGACTATTCTGCTTACTGTTAATGTTTCTCAAGGGTAAAGCAATAATGCAATTGTAGTATGAGTGGAATAAATTGCTATCATTTATTCTGTTTTGATTTTCCTGATAAATACTTAGTCTTGTTTAATGTAGTGGCAACGCTATTGATTCAGGTGACACAGGCACAGATACGCGTCCCAGGCAACAAGAGGTCAAAAGGGGCATAACAACAAATGGAAATCAATATCTTTATTTTGTACTTGTTAAACAGAACACAAAGAGGGGAAGAAAGCAGTTCAACAATAACTGTTGCTTGGACACTGTCAACTGAGTCAAGAGGAACAGGATTGTTGTTGTCTTTTTCAGATTAGCATTCAGAAATTGTTAGTCAGTTGTGCTTTTACAGGTTTAATCAGTCAGTTGAAGCCACTTAAAAGATGTAATTAAATAAAATGAAAGTCGGTGTAAAACAGCCAAAAAAAATTATGTGTGTGTCACACCACAGAAAACTGTGGTTTTAGGGACGCAGCCAAATTTTAATGATTAAAAAAATATATAAAGTAAGGTGTCAAAATTGTGAAAAAAAGGCAGTATTCTCTGCTCTGAAATCCTGGGAGAGTGTCGGCTGAAGGTACTGATTGACAGCTTTATAACGACCTAAGTGAACTGCACTAACACGAAAAACAAACATGAGTTCATTTTAACCAAATCAAAGGGGTTAGATGTAAAATCACACACGCACGTAAGACAGAACATTTTCATCACTTTGCGGCCGTTGACTGAGTTCCCTACTAGAATTAACCAGGCACAGAAGGCAACTTACACTCGGCACCAGATGTCAGGGGGAGGTAGATAGTCCTTTCGGCCCCATTCATCAGTCACAGTGAATTATCTGTTTCCAGTGAAAGTTTGTAAAATTATTTGCTGTAAAATGGTCACTGCAGACGCAGGTGCAGGTGGTGATTGTCAGCTCTCTATGAATGTGGCTGTTCACAAAATCAGTCCACCTCCTTTTCTTCTCATAATTCTCAGGAAATTCAGTTATGGAGATCAAGCTGTTCTTCAAATTTTGGCATCCAGTGAAGATGCATTTGCACAGCTGGCTAGCAAACTGTCAGCTGCTAGTAGGTGTAGTAAATTTTCAATTCAGCAGGAGACCCCCTGATGCAAATGCGCTCTAGCTTTTTTTGTATTATGGTATAGTGTATTCTTTGATTTCTTCTCCACCTAAAAAATCCTGAACACAAAAAATGATGAAAAAATGTTTTTCTAACTCATTTAACTACGACAGTTGTTCAGGTTTTCATTGGTTTCACCAATTCTTTTCTGATGAATATTGTGGGGCAGTGGTGGCGCAACAGATTAAGCCCCTGGGCTACTGATCAGAAGGTCAGAGGATTGACCCCCCACTGCGGCCACTGTGGGCCCTTGAGCTCCCCGGGCGCTGCACCGCGGCAGCCCACTGCTCCTAGTATGTATAGTTAAGGTTAACTTTGAATAGGATGGGTCAAATGTAGAGAAGGAATTTCCCCAAGGGGATCAATAAAAGGTTAGATTATTATTATTATTATTAGATTAATATGCGTCTCTAACTGCAAAAAACTACATGAACATTAATGCACTAGTCAGAGCTTTTAACAGGAGCGTTTGGTCAACATGTAAATTAATGCTTTTATTCTGT
>OMNN01091857.1:0-10425 GCA_900302755.1 Chromis chromis | reverse complement strand
GCAAGTAGTGCACAGACCTATATGTACATATGCTGATGAGCCACAACATCATGACCACTGACAGGTGAAGTGAATAACATTGATCATATTGGTACTATGTGGTGTTCTGCTGGAAAACCTTGGATTTTAACATCCGTGTTGATGAGACTTAGACACCCAAATAAACATAGAAAGCACACTCCCTCATGTAAATGGAATCACAAATATCCCAAATGTCACTGGAGGAAAATGCACCCCACCACATGGCAAAAACATCAACCAATCAGGAACATCTTGAGGAACATGACAATGGCCCAAGATGTTGATTTGACCTCCAAACTTCCTAGACCCCATTCTGATCAAGCATCAACAGGATGCAGTGGAACCAGTTGGATTGACAGAGGCCCCACTGCACAACCCAGAGTACCCAAAGGATCCACTGCCAACGTCCTGGTGCCAGACCCCATAGGACACCCTGCGAGGTCCTCTTGTCCATGCCCAATGGTTCAGAGCATTTTTGACCACATAAGGGGGACCAACACAATATTAGGCAGGTGGTCATAATGCTATGCCTGATCAGTGTATGTGCGCATAAAAAAAAACATCATCTAACAAGCAGCTGGTCTGTCACAACCATCGTGTATTTGCTGTAACTATCATCCACCCTAATGTGATCATAGGTGCCAATTGCATGTAGTGTAGCAGGTGAGAATTATAGAAATGCTGGCGCTGGACCAATGTGGATGTTTGCAGGGTTGATAGCGTTGCTTCTATACTCTACATTGTTATTACTGTAATGGCTGGAAGCAGCTGTACAGTTCACCAGCTTGTTGTTCTTACTGGATTTCTTTCCTCTGGCCTTGAAGCATCTGTTTGTTGGAGTGCATGTTGTGGGTATTTATCAGCATAACTTACAGAATCAATTTCTTAAATATCCCCCTCACTGCTTCCTTACATGTTGATGGGCTCCTTGACTTCACAGTAAACTGCTTATATTTATGCACTTGCCTCATTGTGATCACAATTTAGGGTCTAATACTAAAGGCAGGAAGGACACTTGAAATGGTTTGTCTGTTTTTTGATTTACTTGCACTATTGTCGCAAGAATCTGCTCTCCTTTCGGGGATAAGGCCATCAATCTCTCTCTGTCTCTTCCACACTTTCCGTCTGCCTCTTTCTCTTTTTTTCCCCCCTTCCTTGGTCGATGCAGAGATGAAAATGCTTGTTTTTCTAACCACAGACTCCTCTATTCTCTACCAGCATCTACTAAATCAGTACCTGTTCAGTGTAACAGCTTATAAGACCCATTTAAATCATTGCTTCTTATGAAATCCCATTTACTGCTGCTGTTTGAAACATTATATTTCACATGCTCAAGGTGAGACATGCATTTAACCTATGTGTAGTTTCTCTGCTTCTCTTTGGACTTCGGCAGCAGTCACGGTAATTATTGGCTGTGTCTGCTGTACTTGTGTCTTATAGGGACAAACGTCACAGAGATTAATGCTTCCAGGTTCCCTAAAGAAAACTAATTAACTCCACCAGCTATGACAATATATCCTTGGCCCTTTATACATCAGATAGGGATTTGAACACATTAACGCCTGTGTCGTGGCGTGGTAGCATTACGGTTTCATTTATTCCATGAATATAACACATACAAAACATGCTATGTGGTATGATTAGATCAAACATAAAATGAAACCTGTTGAGGGGGAGAGCAATTTCTTGTTAAGCTAAAAAAAAAAAAACCCCACAATATTCACATTCACTGCAACTGTCAGTGGGTATACTGTAGGACTGTTCGTCTGAGATTGTCTTCTTGTCAAGGAATCTGGTTCGATCAATATCCATGTATTTTGATGCATGTTGCCTTGCTGCAGAGAGGGATGTACTGCATATTTTATATTGTGTTTACAGCTGTACACTGAGGTGCTCATGTGTTGCATGTAACTGTACACTATGTACTCTGAAACAGGACTGCTGCTGTTTGAAGCTAACAATGGCACATCCACCTATTCTCTTAGATCTGAGACCGAGCAAATATTGATAAGGATCTTTTATCTTCTCTCCAAATTGCCTCGCTTGATCTCTATCTTCAGGTCCGACAGTGAGTCAGTTGCATGGTTAGACGGCTAGAGAATAAATTCAACTGATCCCTCCATTTGGTAGTTGTTCACTTATCTGTTGATCTGGTGATTTCCACAAATCAGATAGATACAGCATTCCAGATAAGGTATCCTCGTGACTTTGGTGTTCCCAGTAGATGGTATATAGACTTAGGGTCCAGTTCTGGAAAGTGAAGCCAACTCAAAAGTGCCTTGCATTCTCTCTGATGGCCAGCAGGGGGCGACTCCTCTGCTTCCATAAAGAAGAAGTATTTGAGAAAATAAGCCCACTTCTCACTTCATTTGTTACCTTAATAAACTTTCTCCTAATGAGTTAATGGTCTCAAACTCTAGTGCAGAGTCTCCCTCAATACAGCATGATGTTCATTTAGTAAATTAGGTTCCCATTTAAAGTAAAATAGACAATAAATCAGTATGTTTTAGGGCCTTGTGATTAACAGGTTGACTCCTTCTTTAGGTTCTCAGCCAGATCAACCCCTTATCTCATCCGGTTTCAAAATATCAAGATGGTTTTGGCCAAAGAAATTAGTTTGGTTCTCAGATTTTTTTATCTACTGCCATTGTTGTTGATGTTCCGATTAGCCTTAGCTATACTTGGTGTGTGGTACTGATGATAGCATGTTGTAATACGCTAAACTAAGGTTTAGGACTAATTGTAAATATACGTACAGATCTCGGTGTGGATCATCATCCTTTTGCCCTTTCTATACATTCTGATTCTGATATACTACATAGACTGTTTATAAAAGATGGATGTAGCCACTGTGGCCTCACCCACTGGTTTATAAACTAACATTTCAAAGTCTTTGAAATTTGATTGTTGCCGTTTTCATCTTTTGAAACTGGACATGATGAGTGTTGGATCTGACTTCAACTACATCATGTACGACAATACATTAGCAACATGTCGATCCCAAGGTAGACCCACCCTACAGCACACCCTGTTTTATCGTATATTTTACGACAAATAGCACCAGAATTTACAAAAACAACACCATGCTTAACTTAACGAGACATGAAACTAGAGATAGAGACCAAAAACACATCAGGAAAATGTTTATTTTGGTAACAGATGAGGTGAGAAGTAGGGTCATTTTCTCATAAACTGCTATTCAATCAGGCTTCTTTTTGCATCCAGAGGAGTCGCCCCCTGTTGGTTGGTTGAACAAATCCATTTTAAGTCACTTCCACATTTCCTTTACGTTTTCAGGCCCTGAGGCTACGACTATCTTTTATGGATAAATGACAAAATACAGCAAAAATGAATGGAATTAATAAGTACAGTAAAGGTACAAGCTTAGCACCAGTCTGATAGCATAGTGTGCATGTTAACATTCTTTTGCTGAGGGTGCAGCTTCACGGAGCTCTTAGATTGAGCTCATCAATGCAGTTTTGAGATTTTTGATGTGTTGTTTAGTAGAATTTAGTTTATCAGGCTAGCCTTTCTATTAGCCGTGTTTGGCTTAAAGAAAAGTAACTGTTGGACAACTTGTATTTTACATCATTTTTTAATATATTTTATTATTTCTTTTACTCCTGTTGACTGTATGTGTACGTTTTCTATTGTGTTGTGTGTAACTACATGTGATCTGATCTGAGACAATGATCCTTCAGTTTCCTGGTACCTGTGCTGATTCTTTTTTTTTGGTTTATTCTTTAATAATCTCTCATTTTTTGGTTAATTCTTTTGCAATTTCTCATTTTCCTCCAGTAAACACAAGAAAGGCCAGCTCCTCTCACTTTCACACGTTAACGGCAGTGTGTTTGGCACAGCTGTGCAGTCGATGTGATTTTGTGCTAATATGTGTTGCACATATTGTGCGCTCATCAACCAGTTAACTAAATCGAAGTCCTGTGCAGTGGTTGCACTTCACAAGCGACCATACTTGTGATTAGGTGGGTGAGCTCCATTTCGAAAGAGCACAATCTGTTCAAATGGGAAGTGGAGAGGAGTTCTGCTTTCATCTTCTTTACCTCTCAGATAAACTCCTTCACTCAGCACAATCTGCACAGGTAAATCCAGGTTTTTCTCGAAAGCAGAGTAGAAAATTCACTCGGCTCACGATTGCTGCTCTGAAACGTGGCTGATATTAAGACTAAACGATGCTCAAAATTTCCGACCACAAATGTAGACACCCCAACATGTCTCAATTTCCATCTGAAAAGAAGCTCAACACAAGTGCGCATCTATTTCAGAAGATTTTCTCACAGTGGGCTCCAAAACACACATACTGATTTGCTTCATGTTCACACGGTGATAAAGTCTAACAAGTGCTAGAATTAAAGAGTTTAGCAGGAGAAATGTAAGAAACTGAGACGAGGCTATTACGCTTTAATGTCTGCTGTCCTCATGAATCAGGAGCCCGGTGCTGGGGATGCTGGGACGGCGGGGGGTGCTTATGACTTCTCCCCAGAGGGCTTTTTCTCTGTTTGGCATCCCCAAGGTGAACATCCTATTAACCCCTCAATGTTTCTGCGGAGACAGATTGGTTCATTTGAGTGCCAATGGACCAGAAGGCTCTTTGGAAAGTTACAACAACACAAACGCGCCTCTCTGTGTTGAATATGCACACAGACACACACCGAGCCGTATGGTGGCAGCCTGTCCTCTATCAGCAGCTCTAAAAAGGTTTGCTATTGACATTAAAGGCAGATAATTGACCGTTGTCTTGAATATAAAGTAGGTAGAATCCAGGGTGAGGCGGTGCTTTACTGCCACCTCACAGTGAGAAGCTCTGGGTTTGAGTTTACTCCTATAGACATGTTGTTTAAGGCTGCCATGAATTAATATTTTCCTATTAAACTACCAGCTATTTTACTGATTTGTCAATTAAACTAAATGATTAATTTTCTTCAGTCGAACTGGAAAAAGCCCAGATTCTCACCTAAACATGTACTTAGAGGTAATTCAGACGACTTTATGGGTGTATTTAGCAGCTACAAGGACAAATGATGTTAAAAGGTTTCTATTGAATTAGCAACACTTAGAGTTGTTTGGCCTTTTCTGGAGCTGCATCTTCTACAATCGTGTTTTCCTCTTCAGGTGCTTGTGCTGCTGTGGTTTGCCATCGAAGCTTTGTAAAGTGAACATGCCACTTCCAAAGTTTCGGGTCTTTGGAAACTTTTACACTCGACCTCGTTGCTGCAGTGCTGAGTGTAGCTGGCGAATAGTCTGACTTACCAAATGTAGACTGCGGGTTTATTTCACGTGGCTTTCTCTTCCTATTCTGCTATCTACGTGCTACTGGTTTCTAAATCCCCTTCACTATGGGAAACAGCAACAACAACCCACAGCACTGGAGATTTCAGATTTTGCCAAAGACTAGGTAGCACTGCTATTTTTTTTCCCCCCTCGGTAATTTAGCCATTTTAATAACAGTGCTCGACTTCCTGAGTGCAAATGTTCCACAAGAACTCTTGTTTGAGGGGACACTGTGGCTGCATCCTGGGCTTAGCTCCACCCAATGCAGTTGTGATTGGTTAAAAGAAATACAAACACTCCATAGCAGAATGCTAATGAGGTGCAGCATGGTCGGACCATTCTGCAGAACAGAATAGTCTGGCTATGCAAGATTAGTTGGCTGATAACCGGAGACAAAAATAATCATAACAGCAGCAGTTTAATAGTGATACTAAATACGTACATTTGCTATAATGAATTGAAGTATTTTAGAAAGAAATTAAAAACCATGCAACGACTTAAAAATATCGATGCTGACACATTTTCAGCTTCGATGTCATTGATTATGTTGATTATAAGATTTCAAATTGCCTGTTGCTGTGAATGTGAGTGAGACTTCCTCACAGGATTGAATAGTATTAGGACTAGATGGAAATCCAAATCACAGATTTTTAATCTGGGCCCCAGTGATATAAGTGCTTTGTCGCTGTCAACAAGTCTGAACAAAACAATAATGAACAAGCACTTTCAATAGTCTGGTGTTGTGTACTGTTACGGGTCACCCCGTAACCATGTCTGTATAGTGTTTTTACCAGTGTTTTATCTCTAACAAACCTCAGGAAACGAACTTGTGCAGGGTGGGTCTTTAAGTATTTCAGTTTCCAGCTTGAATTACTCCAATAACACAACTTTCCATTGTTGCATAGTGTAGTTTTATAGTGTTAAAGCAGAGTTGAAGGGGAGCTGGTGTGCTCCAGCTGTAGTACTACTACGTGGATGCATGCAAATTTAGAGGAAGCAATGGTGTAGCATTACATCTGATTGAATAAACCCTCTAAATATATAACTTGGATCCACAGAGATGAGCTTTTAGGGATTTAATCAATGACCGGAAACGGATGATGAACTAACAATGAAGATGTTTGATTTGCATTGATCCCACGTTCACTCCTGGAAATTCTTCCCAACAGATGCACTGTTTGTTGTTGTTTGAGTAATATTTTTTATAGGGAGCAGCGTCCAGTCACTTCAGGAAATTATTCAACATTTGTTAAAAATTACTAGCATATATTTGTGATCTCTTTCTCAAAGTTTACAGCCTCAGAATTTAAAAAAAGCACTTGAATGAGAGCAGATTCTGGCTGGACATGGATATGCAAAATTCATACTGCTACTGTGCTTTAAACTTCATGTTGTCGCATATATAGAATAATTGCAAATAAACAGAAGCATATGTAGCTAAAGCGCTCCTAAAAGCTCAATACAAGATAAACAGGATTATGTTAATTATAAATAATGAGGTGTGACTTTATTTTGTTGACAATAAAAAACATGAATGCCCGCTTTATGCTTTAGTAAACACAAACAATTCTTTGTGATTTAATCAACAGCAGGTACATTTATTTGCGTTTAATCTGGAGGCTCAGCAAACCCGTCATTCAGCTGAATAAAATAAGTACAAAAGTATCTCCAGGTTGTGGTCCCCCTTAAAAGTTGGAGAACTAATTGTAGTGCAGCAGGATTGGAGAAGGAGGAATTTGCTGCCCAAATGTTCTTTTCTCTTCGCCCACACAGTAACAATGTGTCCACAATACTGAGCAAAATGTTTCAGTCAAATAAAAAATATGACTTATTGGCAGAGCCTGTGCACCGTGTAACGAATCTAAATCAGCCGCTCATTGTTCTGTACAATCATGTCCAGTAGTGATGGCTACTACATTATACGTGTCCGTTTGATCCTAAAGCGCTCTGCTGTCAGCTGCACTCGGTCCGAACCCGTCGTCGGCGAGAAAAACAAGCTCCGGGCATCATCGGCTCATCGCTGAAGAGATGCCACGACGGCATATTCTCGACATTGAGCAAAAACACAGTTAGCTTTGGAATCGGAGGGTGAGAAACTGGTAATGAGAGGGGAGCTCCGAGTTCCCTGCCGTTTCTTACCTTCGCTGTCTGTCAGGAGCCTCGTTATCTCAGCTTTCTACTGCTGGTCGGCCTTGTTATCCTTAAGTCCTGTCTATTGTCTTATTACTTGTACGGAGGAAGAACCAGTGTCATATTAAAAGGCTGGACAGTATCTATTCATAGAAGCCAGGACCAAATTTTACAACAATATTTTACCTGTGGGGATTAGCTGCTGTTCTTGCCATTGTGTTCCAGCAAGGCAGCATCAATGGAGTTTTGATAACACTTGTCAGGATCTAACAAGGCCCAGATGTCAGATCTTCCAATCCAGCGATCAGCCGTCCAGTGTAGCGAGAAATTTCCCTTCTGACACTGGATTAAATGCACTGTTTGCCATGTTGGCCGACAAGATCATTACCCCAAGGTCATGTGTAATTCGACTTGTGATTGTCACCGGGCTGAAACGGGCCACCCTGCAGGTTAAAGTTAGGTTTCTACTTTACACATTGTCATGCTGTTGTGTTTACGTACCCAAAGCCATGAAGTAGTGGTAACTATATTGCTTAGTGGGGTGTTTTCAGGCAGCCCTGTCTCCAAAAAGTTAGATTCCGATACAAGAAATTAGCATTTTCATTTTAAAAGAGATGCAATTTATTTTGAAACAGGCGTATTTTTCTTTCCAGAAAGTAAAATTGAGGTGTAGTTGGAAAGGCTTCCAGTTTGAAAGAACCCAAAGAGACTGGGACAGTTTTTGTATAGTTAAGTTTGGTTTTCACTCATTGGTTATTTTATGGTTTTCAGTCATTGTTTGGTTAAGTTTAGGCACCAAAACTACCTGGTTAGGTTTAGGAAGCAACTCAGTCACCACAACTAAACTGCAGGGTTAGGGTTAGTTAGTATTCACCCCTCCTTGGATGTTTCACCCTTTTGTTGCTTTTATACATGAAATAATGGTCAATATAATTTGACACAGATTGTCCTCCAGGATTTGGTCATATTTTTCAGCATTCATGTTCCCCTCTACCATTACAAGCCTTCTAGAGCCTGCTGCTGAGAAGCATCCCCACATCATGATGCTGCCACCACCATGCTTCATATTTGCGATGGTGTGTTTTTGGTGATGTGCAGTGTTTGGTGTTCGCCAAACATAGTGTCTCCATTTTTGTCTCATCAGACCAAAGAACCTTGTAGCGCCACATTATGTAATAACGCTGCATTATGTAATAATGTTATACATTTTCACCTCATTATGTAATAACGCCACATGTAACAATCTGCCGCATTTTGTAATAAAATTCTTGAACGCAACATGTAATAAACTTTGTTGCATTTTGTAATAAGTTGTTACATATTGCATCAGTTATTACAAAATGCGGCGTTATTACATAATGAGGTGAACATTTATTACATTATTACATAATGCGGCGTTATTACATAATGTGGCGCTACAAACCTTCTTTCAGTTGACCTTGGAGTCTCCCACATGCCTTTGGGCGAATTCCAGTCGAGATTTCATATGAGCTTTTTTCACAGTGGCTTTCTCTTACCCACTCTCCCATACAGCTTCAACTGGTGAAGAACAGGCAACAGTTGTATGTACAGTCTCTCCCATCTGAGCCACTGAAGTTTTTAACTCTCTCAAGGTGGGTGAATACTTTTTATAGGCATTGTATTTTACTGCTTTACTTGCGCTCCCTTTCAGCCAACCAATCATATATTAGATGGGACCCAGAAAATGGAGGAGAAGCTTCATATTTTAACCCAAACCAGGACATTTTTCCTCACTGTAACCAAGTGATTTTGGTGCCGAACCTTAACCAACCTTCTAACATGTAAATGTCTAACAAAGTGAGATATTTGCTGAAACCAATCCATGTGGTTTTTGTGCCTAAACGAAACTAGAAAGTGAGTGAAAACAAAACTTAATTCTGAGACTGACGGTCTTTCGTCCATGACAATATGAGTATTCTGGATCTTCTGGGTTCAAATCCAGTCACTGGTTTATGTCACCTAATTCCTAACTCAGACTTTGACGCTCTTTAAAACTGGCTGCCTTTCCCACCACGTCACAAATTCTATTTATTTCAACACAAAATGATGTTTTGCTCAAAATGTATTTGCAAAGGCAGTTTGGTTGTATAAGGATGGAAGTTTGTGGAGACGGAGTTTTTAGGAAAATAACATGGTTTGGGTTAAAAAAAACAACCTTTTCACTTCATATTTCAAGCTTTTCCTTCATTTTCTGGGTTGACGGGGTAAAAATACTAGAGACAGCGAAGCCATAAAATTACACACAAACACTGTTCTTTATTTGATTTGAGCAACTTTACATCCAGAAACGTTAACATCACCTGAATTAGTTTTGCATTTTCCAAACTTGTTCTTCTGTCTTGTATAAATGAAACATATTGTTCTAAAATAAAATCCTCTGTGTTGCCTGTCTGGGGAGAGTTTCCTGTTGCATTTGAACAAGCGTTTTAGGGTCGTGAAATACATTTTATTGACATATTGTAATAATCTCTGCAACATGAACAGTGTCCTCTGCCTGGAACATCAGCTGGTAAGAATGGGGAGTTTTAGTCTCCAACATAGTTTTATAGAATAGAATATACACTGATCAGGCCTAACATTATGACCACCTGCCTAATATTGTGTTGGTCCCCCTTATGTGGTCAGAAATGCTCTGAACCATTGGGCATGGACAAGAGGACCTCTCAGGGTGTCCTATGGGGTCTGGCACCAGGACATTGGCAGTGGATCCTTTGGGTACTCTGGCTTGTGCAGTGGGGCCTCTGTCAATCCAACTGGTTCCACTGCATCCTGTTGATGCTTGATCAGAATGGGGTCTAGGAAGTTTGGAGGTCAAACCAACATCTTGGGCCATTGTCATGTTCCTCAAGATGTTCCTGATTAGTTGATGTTGTTGCCATGTGGTGGGGTGCATTTTCCTGTGGGGGTAGGCCAGTGACATTTGGGATTTCCATTTGCATGAGGGAGTGTGTTTGTTCTGGGACA
>OMNN01091773.1:0-10076 GCA_900302755.1 Chromis chromis | reverse complement strand
GTGTTTTAGTGGAAAAAACTATGAAGTTGAGCATAAATGAAATTACCGTAATGACGTTGTTGCGCTTTACAGCCAATATAGTGTCATTACGGTAATTTCATTTATGCTCAACTTCATAGTTTTTTCCACTACAACACTAAAATCTAATTCTGTTTTTGTGTTTTTCTTCATTTTAAACCATCATTACTCTGATAACAGGCAGTAGATTGTAAATAACTGCCAGATATTGAAAGTTTCTTCTGGAAAAAATGGATACCAGCACTCACAGGACATTTTCTGACCCTTTTGTAGTCAAAACAGGAAAAAAAAAAAAAGACCAGGCGGACATTTTGAGGCTCAGGTCTTAAAGGGTTAAAAACGTTTCAGAACACAATTCAGTGCAGGGTCCCAGCTTTACTGACTCTATTTAGTGGTCTTGTGTTTGGTGTCAGTAAACAAATTACAGCCTCACCGGTTAGAAAGGGCCTTTATTTGCTTGCCATGCATTATAGTCCCTGGTGCAGAGGCAGAAAATGACTGCGACACAATGCCAGTAATAAATATCTCAGGAGCCAGGCAAGTGTGGACAACAAACCTGACTGGATAAACAGCATAGAAATCTCATTGCGCCTCTTCCCTGGCTAGAAAAATACATACAGAAGCTATATCGGAATGATTTAATACCGAACCCTGCTCCTCCAACAACTTAATCCTCTCCTTTCCTCCACGCTATTCAAATAATCCACAATGACCAAAATAAGGTCTGTTGTGTAACTGCTGTTTCCCACATGACTTTATCACACCGTGGGATTCTCTTTTGGGATGCTGCTGGGTCTCTTTTTAACATTGTTGGAGTTGTTTCCTTGTGTTGTTAAAGCGGGTGATGGTCACGTTTTACTTAACATTACACACTATAGGTTGTTGATGAAGTGACACAGGGTATGAAAGTGGGGCTTTAGTTTTGGTACAGTCAGGTTGGCGTCCATTTTTCACAAGGCTGTTATTCATCAAAGCATGCTAAAGGAATACAGTGGCACAGACCTGCATGCACACCAAGCATCCAGGGACACGCTTTTTTTCACACACACACACGCACACGCACACACACACACACACACACGCTCCCTGTATTTTTGAGCTCCATTGTGACAGTCTGTGTCACAGATTTAATTTCTCCCACCATCTGCTGGCTGGAGGCCCAGCATCGTAGATCATATCCAGCCTGACAGATACAAACTGCATCTGTCTATGCATGCTTCTCCCAAGGACTCACACAATATGGCAGAGTGGACTTACTCTCCTGGCCACCCAATCTGCATTCTTACATCCTTGCTTCCAAGGACTTGGACACCGTAAGTAGGGCAGGTAGATTCTTAGAGCATGCATGTTCATTGCACTTGCCTTTTTAACAGAATGCACAGGAAATTAAAAAGGAACACGACCCTGAGAAACATGATAAATATGAGCAAGAGAATAAAAAATGCAGGTTCCTTCTTTGTATACCAACCCGTTACATGCCCTTTTCACCAGCTCAACAAGACAATCCTTCGTTCAGTGCTCATTAAGAGTTAATATAGAGTATAATGGTGTACCAGTTTCATCCTCGCACAAAGATTTTTACATCCAATGGCTTTAATTAGTCATAGCCAACTTGTGTTTCCAGCTTGTGTGATAATATACAGTATTATCATTAAAAATCATAATCAACCAGTAAGATTTCCAAAAAAATAAGTATGTCCTTGGTATTATTATCTACATAATTCAGAATAAACGTGGTATGATCAATGAATGACCCCAGTTAATTGATCTGTCCCATGAGATACATTTGACCCCAAATACATTTTTTCATGGCATATTTAAGACATCTGGAGGGAGACATTTTTGCTTTGAGGCAACATTTTATCATCGGTACATGTCCATCAATTACTCTATTCTTCTGGCAAGTGGTATCTGCAATGTCTGGTATGTGCGCCGTCAGTACTGATCATGTCTGTGGCCTCAGGGGAGAAGAGAGAGAGAGAGAGAGAGAAGGGCAGGAGATAGCATAAGAAAAGTGGTTGATAGAACATAGGAGAACAAGGTGAGCCAGACATTCAATTAATAGTGCAAAAATGAAGTCTTGTTATTTATTTTTTAGTTGTGCAGGTGGTGATTTAGACCCATTCTTTAAAAGTCGCCTGTTCATTACAGCTTTTGCTTGTTTCCCACCTGTAATTTGGTATTAAATCCTCAAAACACATCAGCAGACTGTCTTAATTACTCAAGAATGGATTTATATTTCTCTAATTTGTCCCTTAACTTCAGCCACTTTGCCAATAAAAATTCCACATCCTGAAAAGCCTAATGCTGGGATGTATTTATCCTATTTTCAGTGGGCCAGTGATGTTCAAAGAGTGTTTTAACTTGAGCTTTCCTAAGAGCACATTTGCTTAACTTTTAAGCCCAAGAAGTGTGACAAATAAAACGGCTAAAGGAATGTAGATGAAGTTCCTCCTGTTACTGTTACTGATGTTAGTGTGAGCTCTTTCCCTTTGGAAAGGCATCAAAACCTTTCCTCTTGATACACTCAAAGAGATTATGACCTATAAGAATGGCATGTTTTGTCTGTGGTGTACTAAATGGGGTGAACACAGGATTTATAACACTGCTAGAATAACTGGCCTGCAATAAATACTGACATTGCTTAGAGAGGACTGTGGGGAAGAAAGCAGGAACATCTCATGATATTATACCACCACAAACAATTGTGCCTCTTCTTTAGCATCCCAGTGAACATATTTACTTCAGAGCTACTGGATTTTATAGTATGGCACAGGTGTTCCTATTTTTGTGTCTGCATAGGCTGTACAGTGAAACTTTGCTTCTTCTGGCTGCTACTGAGACTTGGAGCTACAGCCTATCACGGTTTAAGACTTGGAGTTATATCCTCATTTGACTGTCAGGATATATTGACTTCCTTATCTGGACATTGTCTCTGGATTTCAGGAGGTACTGGACATGTGACAAGACATGCATCCGTTAATATCTGGACATTGTCAGAAACAGACAGGGACATCCATGAATCGACTTCTACTATTACATATCTGCCACAAACAGCTGCAACAGGCTTTTACTATTCAATTACACATTTTACCAAAGGCACCATGGCCAGTGTGACTGTTGATAGTTCTTCCCAGTCTAAAACAATGAACCAATTGTCAGGTTGTCTTTTTCTTGCCTGGGAGGTTTTTGTTAGTCTCTACATTTGCACGGTTTCACTCCTGATTATCTGAGCCCGACATGCATTTCATTTTTATTGGGGTGTCATGTCTCACTGTAAATCAGACAGACACCCAGCAGGTAGAGAGTCAGACATCAAAATGTGAAGATCCAATCACATTTTTTTCCTAGAAATCTAAGCAGTCACACTGGATATAAACACAGAGGATGATGGAAACTGTCACTCACAGATGTGTTGCTGAACCAAATTGGTATCTGAAGGG
The DNA here is from genome assembly GCA_900302755.1 of Chromis chromis. Taxonomy (NCBI): domain Eukaryota; kingdom Metazoa; phylum Chordata; class Actinopteri; family Pomacentridae; genus Chromis; species Chromis chromis. The sequence continues at coordinate 6,615 of OMNN01091773.1, read as the reverse complement.
TCAGATGCGAGTCAGTGCATAGTTACTCCTGAGCGTTCCAAGCCCTGAACACAGCTACAGTGTAATTTAGCATCAAATCAATTTGTTCATAGCTTCATGCTGCTCGTCTTGCTTTACGTGTTTTTAGCACAGCAAAGGTTCAGTCTAGTCACGCTTGGTGGCATTCTGCATTTTTCTAATTCATCAGTTGTTAATAAAGATGTTTATTACATTTAACATCCTCTCACTGGCACTGAAAAGCCAAAACAATATGAATTGTAAACTAGATGTGGGCTGAGGGGACCGCAAACCAGTTCTGATTTCATAGATTTCAAACAAATGCTTCGTATTATTATCCCTAGTTTATAATTGCATGTTTCATTGTTTGGTTTGCTATAGATGATTTAATTCAGATGCTTTGATGTTGGGAACAGTAAATGCCGCCTGTGTCTGTCTATTTCTTTCTGTGAGTCATGCAAAACCCCTGATTAGACAACACTCAGACACCAGGAAAAAAGAAATCCCTGCACAATGGCAAACAATTAACAATCTAACATAAAAAGCCTTCAAATGGATTTACTTCTACGGTCGGTTTTAGTTTTACTAAAGTGTTTTTTTAGTGTTGTGTTCGTTTTTAGACCATTAACTCCATTTCATTAGTATGGCACCACCTCAAACATCTCTGATGTGATTACAACCAAAGGGTGACAGTAAAAGTTTTTATTTATTTTGTATTTTATGGCATTTTTTCCTGCATCGCATCGTGGTGATTTCTGAGAACAGGGTGTCCGGTTTCACTGGTAGTGAGATTTTATCCAAAATGCAATACACGTGTATTATGTAAAATAGACAAGGTAATGTGGTAAATAATTCAGCACCAGTAACTGTTTAACATAGGAGCAACATATCGTACAGTATATACACTCTCCACCTTCCTGCACTCTTATTTTGAATGTAAATTATTTGCAAGAAAAAAGAGACGAAACACACAATAAAAAAGTCAACCGTCAGTTCGACTGATTCACATATTTTTAAATTCATATTGTGATGTTATTGTTCTCATGAATTCTTTTGGCCATTATAATTATGTAGTGAACATCTGATGTTGTGACAGTTCTAACAAGCAACAATACAGTGCATTAAAAAACACCCAACTTGTTTTGTTCCTTTAATTTCTTAATAGTGACACCCTGGGCCCTGACAGGTGCAGGTAAGGAGCAAGGTCCACCTCATAGCTCTGTAGGCCAATGAGTCAACAGCTCCCCAGGCCCTGACTGGCCATGGATGGATGGGCCTGCAGCATGTCAGGGGGGCTCTAATACCTACACTCAATGAGCTGGCTAATGGGAGTCCTTTCACCCTGACCCCTTTTCCTCACACATTTATACACCAAGCGCTCTTGGCTTATCCGCTGGGCCACACAAGGCAGGCGAGAATAGCTTGACTCACTATCAGCCTTACGGCTTGGCTTTAAGCTTCACATTTTTCTCATGTTTAAGAAGCATAGTCCCATTTTCTCTAAGCTGCTAACCTATGTTTTTCAAGGTTGTAGTTGATCGGTCTGCTTAAAAGTGTCAACGGCACTGCTTATTTTGCATGCATTACATCTTCATCGATATTTTTAACCTTTTTTTTGCAGTGGACAGTTGACTGAGCAAGCACTCTCAGATTCAGGTCCATCCTCCTGAACACTCACACTGTCAGATCATGTTTGCACCAAGCAGCCAAGAGAACTTACTTGTTCTTTTATTATTTCTGAGAAGGAATTCTGTGTCCACCCAGTGATTGTGAGTTTGTGTCCTTTCCTGATGAAGTTGTAGTGAGGTTGGATTCCAACCTCACTACAACTTCATCAGGAAAGGACACCCACATGGTTATGAAACCCACTACAGAAAATGGTACATGGAATGTTAGGATTAGTTATAAGTAGTATAATAAGATTTGTTTTTACTCTAGGTATAATAATGGTAAATGGTCTGCACTTATATAGCGCCTTTTTCTACCTTAGCGGTACCCAAGGCACTTTACAATGTGTTTCTCATTCACACATTCACACCAATGGCGACAGACTTCCATGCAAGGTGCTAATTTGGGAGCAACTTGGGGTTCAGTGTCTTTCCCAAGGACAATTCAGCATGTGGGGGGGACCGGGGATCAAACCGCCAACCTTGCCATCAGTGGACAACCCGCTCTACCACCTGATCCACAGCCGCCCCCAATGTGTAAATCTAACCAGTCCTAAAACACTAATAGATGCATGCCAATTCACTATATCCCCACAATAGTTACCAACTATCAAACATTTTGCAGCAAAAGGTCACGTTTGTTGTAGACCAGCACTCGTGAAATTCTTGCATTTGCCTCTTCTGGGTAAGCAGTTTACAGATTATGCCACAATCTTGATTTTTTGAACAGCCATCACTTCTGCAAACCTCCACATAATCAAAGCTGAGGCTGTCGACATTGACACGGACTCTGTATTATTCATTATCTCTGACTGAGAGAATAAGTAAAGGCTGTCACCGGGGCCCAGTCGGTGAGGATTTAATTAACAGAACCTGCCACATTCCACTATATCCACTGCCTTTCTCAGAACTCATAAAAGCCATCCCTATCTGCTGTAATTACACTAAACATGTCACAATAAAGCTCTGCCGATGATTAATTCGAGTTGTGGAGAGGATCAATTAATTCATTTATTTGCCGACCGCCGCTCTGCTTCTTTTTGTAGACCGATTTCATTAACCGTCACGCTGACTGATTTTTGGTCCTGTCCTTGTTCTTTTTCCCCGAGACACCTGGAGGTATAGCCTGTCTTATTAGCCACATCGCATTACCACAGAAATTTACCATGAGCCCGAGGTTTTTTCATCTTAGAGGCAGTCGCATTAAAATTAGTAGTAAACCACAAACCGTGTACTCTGTAATACCATAATCTCAAGGGTCTTCAATCAAACTCCTGTTAGTAGGACCACAAGGCAGGAAGTAGAGCTGTAATCTCAAAATGAAAGCCTACAGCGGTGCTACTCGTATAGCGTAGTAAATGGAGGATGTGATTCTGTGCAGCAGCGCTTATCCCGCAAGGTGACTCGGTCAGCATAACCATGTGAATTTAGAAGACCACCCTTGGGTTGCAGTAATGGGTCAGAGGCCAGGGTGATGTACTAACTGGTGCGACATGGCATAAATAACAGGAACAGGGCGTCTGGCAGGGCCGTAGATCATACTGACGACAATGGAAGCTTGATATCAGATAGGAGAAAAAGGGAGAAGTAGAGATAAATAGGAAAATGGAGAGAGAGAGGGGGGTGGAATGAGAGGAAGGAGTTTGGGGGAATTAGATGACTGTTATTGATTATCTGCCTGTAGACGAGGAAGTGAGGCCAAATGTTCTGCTCAGCCAGACAAAAAAAGTGTATTATTTCAAAGGTCATGGCATGCATTACAGTCTTTTTACTCCAAATACACTGGGATAAACAGCGACTAACTGGCCCTACTACTAGCATGTAGAGTGTTAGCGTGTGTTAACGGCTGCATTAACACTGTTTTTGTTATGGCTGTGTTTTGGCGATGGTCCGTTGCGTGCAGGTGTGTCTGTGCGTGCAGCGGGTCTATTTGTTTGATTCACTACTATCTCCATAGCAACTGCCACAACACCTGGTGTAAGAGATAGCGTGCTAGAGACAACAGGCTCGACAAGGTGTTCACGTGTGTTTTAATGCACATTTCAATGCCCATTGTACATTTGCATTCATTTCCTTGCCGCCTGATCCTAACTGTAGTAAACAGGCTTATCTGTCTATCTACTAACACTCTTATGCAATCACCTACTAAGTCGTGTTCACACAGTTCACCTGATGGTTTTTTTTAGTTAGGATTTGCATTTTGTCGTCTTTGTTTTTTATCCTTGTCTTTTTCCATTGAGATTTTCACAATTTTCACATCATTACAACAGCATTACATCAATGGCCTCCTTGCCGGGTGTTTGATGTCGGGGTGTGCCATGTCATCCCTGCAGAGGAGACCTCTGCAGAGGGAGCTCTGCCAGCTAGCATTTCTCTGAAGAGCAGGAGAGTCCTGCTCACATGCCCTTCATGGCAAAGCATGTGAGAAAACTCTTTGGCCTCTGATGTTTTGCAAGTCAAAAGCACAAAGGCAGTTACATGAATCCGTGTCAGGTCAGGGTGTCTTTCTGAGAAGCCTATTAGTCAGTGCTTGCTCGTCACCAGATTTCAGACAAAAGAAACTGTAAGTTCTACCAAACACTTACAAGGTGAAAGTGGACGAAATCAGAGGAGATAAGTTAATAATCACCAACTGTAACAATGTCATGTTACTGTAGCTAGGAACGCTGTAGACCCAAGATTTGTATCCATTACTACTGTTCAGCGGAGCATAATGCCACCATAACCTTTGCAGTTCCATTTTTTCCAAGCGAACTTGCTGAATGTTTTACACACTATCAGAAATCCAGCTATTCCTAGGACTCTTTCTCTTGAACTCGTGTTAGCTTCGGCTGTCTGTTTGCACCTCCTGCTGCCACTGACACCGCTCACACACTTCCGTGTCTCAGGCAGATGCAAATGTCTGTCTCGACAATGTTCTGGGCTACAAACAGCTGCAGGCCATGTGCCTTGTTTCTGCAGACTGCTCATCTGCTTTCCAGTGCCATAGTGACTCAAGACTAGTTGAGACAGAGACTCATAGCACTATATTTATTTCCCCTTGCAGGTTGTACTGGCAGAAAGGTGAACCATTAAAAATGTATCAGTCGAGCACATTGGAAGCACTTAACACTTCAATCATGCCTTACAAGTTTAATAAAAATAGATTCCTTTTTTAATCATTTAGCCCTTAGTTAAGAACCACATGCTAACCGTTTGCACACAGACAAATGAAGAACCAAAAACTCTCTAGAAGCACATGAACAGCGCTTAGTGGAAGGACAGTGCAGTGATGTGTGCTTAAAAAGGTTAGATTCTAGAGCAGTAATATTTCATGAGGCAAGTGGCTGCCTGGCTGCCACCGTGGTCCTTTGGTTCACACTATCAAAGGAGACATCACCTTTAATTGTTGTCATCCATCACTTGGCAACAGGCACATGTGGAGATCATAAGGGCTTTTATTTCTGCTTTGAAATGAGATCAGGTCAATGTTTAAACTAAAGAACTTAGGAGAGGCTGAAGGCAGACATTGATCTGAACTGAATTGAATGTTGATGCGTATCGGCACAACCCCCTGTTCATGTTGCGACAGTATTTTCTCATGATCCTGGTCGTATGCTCTGTATCTGTATGTTTCACGACTGTATGCTCTTCAGAACACCCTCACTGAAAACATTCCCAGCAGCCGATGACATTCACACCATCTTGCGCTTAAGAGCGTAAGACGGATGGAGATACGGGGGCGCACAAAAATGGAAACGAGGCAGGCTTGTATCTTGTGCCACTATGTCAGGGCTCCCCTGTTACGAAGGAAGTGGGGCGTCTGGAGTGTTTTCCCCCCATTGAGACGAGTGTGTTTGGGTTGTGGGAAAAACGCTGGCTGACGCTAGTGTAGGATTGAGCTCCAGCAGCCTCCCAGTGGGACAGGAGGACAGGGATGGGTCTCTTTCAGCAGGGCTCTGATTAGACCCATCGCCCTAGCTGCCACGCTCCACTCACACTGGTAATTGGAGCTGGCAGGAGGTTGGCATACACCCCTCCCCTGCCCCCTCCTTCTCTCCTCCCATCCCCTGCTTTTTTCACTCTCTTCCCTCATGTAAATCTTCCCTCACCTGCCTATGGCTGTTGCAGCGACGTGCCACCTTAACAAAATAGTTTGCGATTACTGTATCGCGTTCTGTTAACTGCAATAACTACCATATGACCAGTACGTCTTCTCTTTATAAATGATGTTGCCAATGTTTAACAGTAGATAAAGATCAAAGATAAAGATCAGCTTTATTAATCCCAAAGGAAATTGTTATGCCAGAGTACAGTTAAAGTAAACAAGTAAACAAACAAAGGGTTAGTGAAAATTACAAATAAAATAAAATAAAGATAAAAATTCAAGTACAAAACCGAGATGAATATGAATAAATATGGGATGGGATATATAATAAATAGGGATGGGAATCGAAAAGCAATTCTTGTTGAGAACCGGTTCCCAGTGTTTCAATTCCTTGGAATCGTTTGCTAGTTTTGCAAATGATTCCCTTATTGATTCCAATGGGCGCAAATTTACCAGTGCATCCAGCAGGAAACATGGCGCCCAAGCGGCACAAACACTCCAAAGTTTGGTTACATTTCACGAGAAAGGATGACAACAGGGCAACTTGCAATACTTGCAAAGTGGATCTTTCACCAAAGGGAGGAAATACTACCAATATGCAGAAACATTTACACACAGCATGCAGTAACTTTGAATGAATGTCGCGTTTTCAATCCACTCCAGAGTGAATCTCAGCAGCAGGGCAACGTTAGCACGTCCTCTGCTGTGCAAATGAGAATCGATAAGAGAATCGATAAAGAACTGAACCGTTAAGCACAATCAAAAATGGAATCGGAATCGTAGAAATCTTATCAATTCCCATCCCTATTTAACAGTGCCTTTTGTATATAATCTAGGCCCCCACTGCTATCCTAATTTAGTAGT
>OMNN01091770.1:0-10691 GCA_900302755.1 Chromis chromis | reverse complement strand
CACCAGTAACGTTCATGTTTGAAAAAACGCGCTACAGACAGAATATACTCCCGCATATACTACCGTTACCATGACACCGCGACGCATCGACGCACGTTTTACGCGTCAATGTATTTTCGTAATCGATTACGCCGACGAATCGCCCCACCCCTAGTCTATAGTACATAAAACATTGAACAAGCAGGGTGTCTATGGCAGGACACCATGAAGGAATCCATTGCTTACTAAAAAGAACTTTGCTGCTCGCCTGAAGTTTGCTAAAGAGCACATTGACACTCCACAGCGGTATTAGGAAAATGTTTTGTGGACTGATGAAACTAAGATTGAACTATTTGTAAAGAACACACAGCACTACATCTGATGTAAAAAGGGCTACTGTATATCATCATGAAAACATCATCCCAGCCATAAAGTATGGTGGAGGAAACATCATGATGTGGGCCTGCTTTGCTGCATCAGGACCTGGCCAGCTTGCAATCATTGAGGGGAAGATGAATTCCCAAGTGTATCAAACAATTCTTCAGGATAATGTGAGAATGTCTGTACATCAGCTGAAACTCTGTAGAAGTTGGGTGATGCAACAGGACAATGACCCAAAAAGCAAGTCCACAACAGAATGACTTCAGAAAAACTAAATCCACCTTTTGGAGTGGCCAAGTCAGAGCCCAGACCTCAACCCAATAGAGATGCTATGGAATGACTTGAAGAGAGCCATACACATGAGACGTCCAAAGAACATGACAGAGCTAAAGCAGTTCTGCAGGAAGAATGGGCTAAACTTCCTCCTGAACCATGTGCAGGTCTGAATGTTGAATGAGTGTGTTCAATAAAGACATGAAAGATCAGAATGTGTTATTATTTTAGGCACATTATATCTGTCAATACCCTTGACTTAGATGAAGATCAGATCACATTTTATGACAAATGAATGCAGAAAACCATGAAATTCAAAAAGGTTCACATACTTTTTCTTGCCACTGTAAATCTAATGGTACAGGATGACAGGAAACATTATCCACCGTCACAATCAGCCAGTGGGAAGGAGATGATATAGTACAATACAATACAGTAGAGTACACCAATAAAGCAATAAGAATACAATTCTGATAGTAAGGATAGAGAAGTCAGGAGGCTTCATCTTCTGGGGACAATGAATGTTTGGCCAAATGTAATGACCAAAAGTTGTTCAGTTACTTCAGTGTGGACCAAAGACATTTATATATCTGCCCTTTTTTTAAATTTAAAATAAGTGCACTGCCAACAAAGTGCAGACCTACTTAAGAAAACAAAGACTGCAGATGTTCAGTAAAGTCCAGCATTTTTGCATCTCATTTGTTGCTCTTGTTGTATTTTATCAAATGCAAAAGAACAAAATGAACAACGACAACATGATCCTGGCAGTATTTACTGACGATCGGCTGCCAGTGCTATCTAAATAAAATCTCACAGTAAGATTTTGAGGTCAAATGTAGCCGTTAGTAGCTGTTCAATGTATCCTACCAAAGAACATTTAATTTAATTAACATTTGGGCGAAGAGCAAGTGCAGCACAGCGCACAGGTCGGAGAGACCGCACCTCGCCGCGGTTAGCGTTCAAATTTGTTGACGAAAAGCTGGTTCTGTGTGTCTGATTTCCACAAATTATATGACACAACTTTGTGGTTGTATTGAGACTCGGGGAGAAATGTTTTCGTACTAGCAAGGCTAGTGCTAACGTTTGCTACTTAACACGGGACAAACACATCGTCACTGTTGAAGTTTAGCATCAAACTGAAAGCTTCTAGCTTGAGAGGATGGTGACGCCGCCCCGCTGGAGGTTTTGAAAACTCCACCTATTTTGCTCGTTAGACTCCCAGGAGCTGAACCTGAACCTCACGGCGAGCACAGTGCATACCGTCCTGTTAAAGCAGCAGCACAGCTCACTTCTGCTTTTGATGCTTTATTTATTTATTTTAAGAGGAATTTAATTGGTTGTTCATTTAACTGACTTTTATTACTCTCTGTCATGTATTACTATGAAATTGATTACTCAATTAATCGCCAGAATAATAGATAGAATACTGGATTATTAAATGAATCGATAGCTGCAGCCCTAACTGACACAATACCCAAGCCTACTGATAAATCCACAGATGCACAACAGACAGTCGTTTAAATGTACTTTGAAGCATCTGTTCCCATTTTAAGGCTGAACAACTTATTGAAATATTATTGAAACTGCAATACGGCTAAGTGCAATATCCAAATAGCAGAAGCTGCAATGTTTCTGATAAAGGTACGATGTGTCATTTTATGAATGAGGCATTGTGGTGCAACTGGGATGGCCCAGCCAAGAAATGATATCCTCCAGATGGAAGGGAACATGCTTATTAGGTACAGACAGCAGCATCATTCACATAATCATTTTAAAGGGTTTTTTTCCAGTGAAAGGAAGTGATAACTGCCAAATATCCCAACATGACTTGTTTTTGCATATTGCTTTGTATCGTTCAGCCCTACTCCATTCACAACTGAGTCCTTAGTTTCCTTTCATCATCACATTATGCTGCATGACTCCTAGTTCATCATTTACTCCAAACGATGTTCTGTACTCTACAATCCACAAATACACAATGATACTGATGCACACATACAGATGCTGCAACATTTGATCCCATATAAAGCAGAAGTAATCCAGAAGGACAACAACAACAACCATGATGGCAAGGCACAAACAAACAGCAAGAACCACATCAGCAACCGTTTCATTCATTCACATGATCCTGGAGACGCAGAAGTCAACTACAACACACACAACCAGCCAGGACGCTGCATGTGCACAGACAAACACAAAGATTAACAGCTAACATTCACACACAGACCTAGCACACAAATATAAAGCTGGTACAAAAAAACACAAGGACACCGTAGATATAAAATTACACTACACACACACACACACACACAGTAAGCGATCTGATCTGGATGCCTGAGGCCTGTCTGTCTGTCGTTCCAGGAGTTTCATTCATCAGCTCTCAGCTCTCCGTCATGACTGAAAAGCCCTGTCCTCCTAGCAGAGAGAGAGACAGCGACTGAACAGTGAGGAGAGGGACTGAAGGAGGAAAGTGCAAAAACAAGACACAGGCGGAGAAAGAGAGAGAGAGAGAGATGCCGACACTGACTGCTTCACTGTTTATCCGACTGCAGTGTGCTACGAAGAGCTAGCAGTTCACAGCTCATGATGGCTAGAACACACACACACACACAGACATTTACCTCCTGTCCCCATGGTAACCTGGAGATAGGGAGGGACAGACCTAACTATAGAGCTTTTCACCCAGCAACAACACACACAGACACACACTATGCGTCACATATGGCTCTCGCACACTTGTACCTACACCGGCGTGCCTCACACACAAACACAGACAACATGACGTCATCCACCTGAGAGCAGCAGACGGCGGGTTTGGTCTTCGCCCAGCCAAAGTCATGTGTGTGTCGTTTGCCTTGGACGCCTCATTTCTGATAACACACTTCACATGTTGGCTTCTGCCTGCTTCACTGCATCACAACTGACATGTCACACAACCAAGAAGTAAAGAGTCATTCCATCTCATATCATCACATTTTTAGAGCTATGTTTGCTGGCTCTTTTCTGATTTACCTGAATATTTTATAGCATAAAATATAATATTATAATACTCTACAGCATAAAATCTGATTATGTATTAAGGCATTTGTGAATTTTTACATTCATCTATAAATTGTTTTGAAAAATTGCATGTCGACCCACTTTCAGCATGTTTTTTTTGCGAAACTTGAGACGATGTTTAAACAACAATGTTATTACATATTTATTATTATAAAGCCTGAAAATGTCACTCCTATATTGCAATATGCCATTGATTCAGAATCAGCAATATTGGACAAATAGATAAGATAGTCTCTGATTATGGGTGAGTTGAAATATGAAAAAAAATTAAATAAATTAAGCCGTCATGAAAAGTCCCATCTCAGAGCACACAAACAAAAAAACTGACAATGCAGAAGTCAACTAGTGATATTCTCTGAACCATATGTAGTTACATTTATAATTATAATATACATACTACATATTTATATTATAATTATTAGATTTATACATATATTAATATATATATGTTTTTAATATAAACACTTGTTCACAAAAATGAAAAGAAAGTTATTTTCATTCAGCTTTCACAACTGATTAGGCAGGTCTGACAAGCAAAACAAAAGCATTTCTAGAGGGTTAGGGTTAGGGTTGGCCTAATCGTCTCAAGAAACGTGCTGAAAGTGGGTAAATGCAGTGTGAGAGTGATGGTTGGTGGTGGTCGGAGGGGCTGATGGAGCAGATTGGCAGCCTGGCTTCCATCAGTCTACCCCAGGACAGCTGTGGCTACATATGTAGCTTACCACCATCAGTATGGAGTGAATGAATAATGCAATGTAAAGCGTCTTTGAGTGTCTAGAAAAGCGCTATATAAAACCAATGCATCATTATTATTATTATTTAGGCCAATGAGCTTCGGTTTTCAATGTCGACTGCTGTTGACCCTGGAGTCTGACTGAGCCGTGTTTCAGTCACGATTTCATAGTCATTTTGTTATCTGATAACAGAAACAGAAAAATGTGTGAATGAGAACAACCTTTTCGGGAATTCAGCTGTGTTAAAATACAGTATATGTGAGCACAGGGACCAGGAGAGAAGCTAACAGATGTGAAGAGCCTTTGTCCCCAATAGTTTGTGTGTGTGTTGCTCATGCACCATGCAGTGCTGCTGTGGTACACCATCCAACTTTACACAGTGTACAAACCACCTTTCTGTTCTGTGATCATTTGAAGTACTTCCATACTTTTGAAGCCTTGGGTCTTTAGAAACCTTTATACTATAGAGAGTCAAACTTACTGATGCTGACACATTTTCAGCATCAACGTTTATTATCAACATTATGGCAACTAATGGCAGCAGCTCCACACCATGGGGGGTCTCGATGCAGAGAAAAAGTATGCAAAAACTTTGACTGAACTTTTTGAAAATGTTAAAAGAATAGCATGGTTCCAAAAGTTGATTGGACTGGTAAATACACTCGCTGGTAAGACCTGCTGGTAAAGGTTTACTAAGCTGATGAACAGTGCAACCCACGTACACAGACACCCTCTACCACTGTTCTGGAGCTGATCTGAAGGCCACACCAAGTCTGGAGGTCTGGAGCTATTGACTCTGCAGAAAGGTGGTGATTTCTGCGCACTGTGCTCCTCAGCATCCGCTGACCCCACTCTGTTGCTGTTGTTCCCAGTTGCTTCCCCTTTTTATAATACCACTAACAGTTGACAGTGGAATATTTAGTATGGAGGAAACTTTACAAATGGACTTATTGCACAAGTATCACGGTACCATGCTTGAATTCACTGAGCTCCTGAGAGCGACCCATTCTTTCACTAATGTTTGTAGAAGCAGTCTGCATGCCTAGGGGCTGGATTTATACACCTGAATTTAATTATTTAGAGGGGAGGGCCAATACCTTTGGCAATATACTGTATATAAAACACCATTAAGGCATGTTAACAAGGGGAAAGGGTTTTTTTTCAGAAAAGCTCCCATTATCTTTGTGTCAGTTACAGGTTGCTGTCTGATCTCAGTCAGTGTTTGGTCTCCCAAACAAACACCTACAATTTCTGAATCATGCATAAAGCCCCTTTCATTTCTACAATCCAAATGTGGGTTTATGCTGAATTGCAGTTGCTTATTTCCCCATTTTGTTACATTGCCTATCAGCAGTCAGGTATTCTCACCCTGCAGTTATGAGAACCAATAATTTGGGCACTAAGCTGATGCAAAAAAATCATAAAACATGACAGGACTTGTTTTTCTATGGTACCATAAGTCCTGTAGATGCCGTATGTACCAGAGACACTGGACAATAGCAACGTGTGCATTGGTGGCAGCAAGTGAAACAGGTCAGAGGTGTTTAGTGTTTGAGCTGATGATCAGGGACAAGTTATAGACAACAAAAGTCCAGAATGCAAACTGTGTCACATTTGGAATGAAAGGAGAATGCAGCTCAAAGACAGGCATCCACATCTGCACCATGAATTTAAGCTAAGAGAGTTTCAATTCTCACTTTATGCATGTGGTTCCAATTTTTGTTCACTGAAATGTTAACATTATTGTTTGCAAACAGCTGCATCTGTTGTAGCAGTGGTCCGCATAAAATGTTCACAGAGGCTATCGTTATCATTGTTTAGGCTAAAGTGAGCTACGTGCTGCTCACAGGCTAATGTCATCTCTGTTCATTCTGTTGTGTGTTAGCACAGTGAGTGAGCAGCAGCATTATTAACTGCTCATTTTCAAACATGTTTCATATCTTGCTTTTTTGTATGAATCTTGTATCAAGAATGATGGAAATTCACTGGTATTGGAACAGACTGCTAAAGTTTGGACAGAGAAGGGAAGAGACAAGTACAGAAGCAAAATAAAATCCAAGTAGTGAAATATCTAATATCTATAGTATCTAGAGGTATCATTCTATTTCCCAGTACTGCTAACATACAACAGCACATGGACAAATGTTGGATGAGTTGATTCCAGATTTTTCAAAGAATCAAAGAGATTCAAGTTTTTTCCCTGTGGCTTTATAGATTTGTGATACTGTACAGAAGACCTTATTTGAGTTGCCATGGTTGCACTGTTTCCATAGAGGAGCAGAACTTTACATTGCAGTGAATAATAATCAGCCCACAGTGAGTAAAAGCGTGACAGGAGCAGAAAACAGAGGGCTAAATGCTGAGTTCAGGTGTCTTGGTCTGACAGTTTATCAGATCTCACCTTAAATGAAGACACAACAAGCAGATCACAGAGAGAGAGACCCCACAGAGTCTCGGTCTGGTCTGTGTTTTGAAGATCTCTGTTTAATAGGCTCTATTACTTCATTTTAGAACTGAAGGTTGAAAACACACACCACAAAATCACTCCTTTCATGTCTCTGTCACTTTGCTTTCCCTCTGTCTCTTGTCACATCTGCAGGTTTCTGCCTCTCTCTCTCTTCATCTCACTTTTTCTCTACTTCATCAACAATCATGCATCAACCAGCACAAGTTTAATACCATCCAGAGAGCCTTTGGATTTTGATTCATTTCAGGATCATAGGAATAAAAACATCAAGTCACATTATCCTCATGCTTACTGTAAACCTTCAAGATCAACAAATACAAACATTTTAAAATTAATCAGACATAAATGGGAAATGTTTCCAATCTGTCCAAGACTGCATGAAGCTAAACCAGTTTCCCCACCAACATTCATTCCTGCTGGACTTCCACCCACTAGTAGAACATTTCTCGGGAAACACTACCTCCCTTTATCCCTCCATGTCCTCCTCCCTTTCTCCCTTTCCTGTTGCCCTCTCTCCTCTCCCTCAGTTTGTCAGTTAAAAGAATGCCATGCGATTGTGTTTGGATCTTCATTTGCCCTCATCCTCTAAAAACAGAGCAAACCATCAGCTGGCAGCCAACCGGCACAATAACCACTTAACCAGTCAGAAGTTGGACACATGACACCAGTTTGGCTGGACACACACTCAGACAAGGATGATCTCCTTTCACAAAGAAATGCCATTTTGTACATAAATAAAACAAATGAATTATCTTAGTTTTATGTTTTCATAAAGTCTATAAAGGTTAAAAGAAGGTAAATGTTATGTGAAATGTGTGTCAGGCTGATAAAACAATGTGTTTTTGATTTAGCAGTAATACAGTGAAACTATGAGAGCTACACAGAGTCAGCCAACAGATTGTGTACAATACTATTCATATTAGTAGCACACCAAGGATTTTAAAAGCACAACTTTGAAGGTTGCATGTTCAGTAAAAGTGTTTTAAGCCATTTAAATCAGAACTTTAACTAGGCTCTTGCTTCCCATTACACATTAGCAACAGAAACTTGTACTCGCTGACAAAATCAGCCACAAGATGTTTTGATGAGATCACTATCCTTGACAAAGAACGATTCATATCTTTAAAAGAGTCTGACATGTGCTATTTCCACCACATGCAGATAGTTGTCCTATCACGGGCCAACCTGCTGGGAAGTCCTACAAAGTCAGCAACAGCTCGGCAGCTCTTCCGCATACACAGATAAGATGATTTTCCTTCCTTAGGAAGGACGATAAAACTTTTACAAAAAGCAGGACCAGTAATCTGCCACTCTGAGAATCTTGGGCCTGTCAGGACACATTTCTCACAAGGAGAGCTTTGATAAACATGTTCCTGAACTCCTGTGACAAGCAAGACGACACTGAAGCAAAGCAGCTACACCAGACAGAAGTACACATCATCATCTATCACCCACTGTGTATAATAATGGAAACAAGTCCCCGTCCCTATAATAGGAGTGCAGGTCAAATGTGTTTAGTTGATCTTTTACTTGCAGTGTTTCCTGCATGCATGTTGCTTTGATTGATTACTTTTTTACACATGTGAACAAATGTGATGGATTTATTTTCTGTGATAATACAGGGCTCCAGACTGTGGCCTTCCAGTCGCATATTACAACTACTTCAAGAGACAGCGCTGCTAAATAAGAAGGTGTGCCCTACAAATATGCCCCCCATGTTTTAATCCATCATGACCGTCAAACACCGTAAGGAGCCAGAATTAGCACAACTCTGTGTGGGACGTCATCTACTTGTGTCCGGCCCGCCTGTACTCTCACTCACTTTGGTGAAGAATAAAATTAACTATCAACTCATTTTCTAAATAAAAGATCACTCAGACCCTCTGATGAGGACAATTCAGACAAGCAATCATTTGACCTCGTGTTGAAAAAGGCACTCCTACTCTTTCTGACAGAAGTGACTGAGAAGAATCATATGTGCTGCAGTCAGTGTAGCCCAACATTTGAGGGGAACACTAAGTTTGCCGACATGACCAACTTTAAATCTAAAACACTTTCAAAAGCATGAAGCGTAGCCTATGGAGGGACAGACACACTGACAGAACTGTAGCACCTCCAACTTAGTGATTTGTTTTCTTAAGCATGAATTCACTGCACAGCAAAAGAATACTTCTGCAAACTGGATGGAAGTACTGATGTAGTGCAGCAATACTAGGAGGTAATGTAGTGGAACGTCAACACAGTTTATTACTGTACAGATCAATGAGCAACTAGTGGTCAACATCATCAGTCACAGCCCTGAAGTCAAGAAAAAGGTCAAATGCTGAACAAAGGTGGAATCTCTGTTCAGAATTAGTGACAGTAGAGGTCTGCAGAGGCTCTCTGTGGGGCTGGATGTCAAACCATTGGTCACAGCACAGGACTGGAAATGAGGCATGAGAGTCATGATTGGTGTTACATTTACAGTGTTGTGGAGTGGACAGTGAGGGACAGTGAGGGACAGCAGGACTGTTAGGCTTTGAGAGACTGAAAAAGACTAAATGGCACTAAATGATCTCCTTCCATACATGGACCCCGGTACTGGGCTTCTCTGCTTAAATCATGTTTAGCTTCCACACACACAGCAAAAGTTGACATGTTGGTGCATAATCAGGTCCAACATTTGCTTCAATAAATGTTAATTAAATGTCAGTGTGTATCTGCCACACTGAGCTGTAACCTACTTAATCAGATACACCTACTTTTTTATGTGCTACTTGATCCAAATTCTGAAGGTCCCGGTTCAAAACCATTAACTTTATAAGGCCTTAATTATTGATATGATATGAATTAAAGATTAACTAGGAGGATCTAAATCCTGAGACTGATGTGAAGCACTCAGCTAGAGAGAAGGCCTATTACTCTATATAAACATTTAGTCCACTTGAGTTTGTACAGTGGTGTGACAGTGGAGCTTGTTCCCTTACAAAGGATCTTTGGCGTATATGGACACTTACAGATAAAACACACAACAGGGATGTTTAATTCTGAAGTGACATCATGTGATTCAGACTTAACATTGATTAGCTGCATCTGAAATGACCTGCCACCTGCAACATTTGGAAATGTTAGCAAGTGATGCTAAAATGTGAAGCTTCTCCCTGAATGTTTTATGCACTGCTCTGTGCTAACAGTAATTAGTGACAGAGCCTTGCAAACGAATGCATTTGGCACAGTCGAGGTCAAATCATTTATTCACATACCCTCCAGCTGCAGGCTAAGATGAACAAAGCACAGTAAAGGAAGGATTGGATTTTAATAAGCTTTATCTAAGCTGATAGCCACCCATTAACACAGACACTGTAGAACGTTTACCATGTTTTACTTTTTAAATGTCATTTTTTTTAACAATTTAAAACTATTTTACAGATTCTCCCAGTGTTGTTGAATTACAGATAATATCAACTAGTAAAATCACAGAAAAAAGTATTAATATACAGTATGTCACAAAAGTGAGTATACCCCTCACATTTCTGCAAATATTTTATTATATTTTCTAACTTATGGGACAACACTGAAGAAATGACACTTTGCTACAATGTAAAGTAGTCACTCTACAGCGTGTCTAACAGTGTAAATTTACTGTCCCCTCAAAATAAATCAATACACAGCCATTAATGTCTAAACCGCTGGCAACAAAAGTGAATACACCCCTAAGTCAAAATGTCCAAATTGGGCCCAAAGTGTCATATTTTGTGTGGCCACCATTATTTTCCAGCACTGCCTTAACCCTCTTGGGCATGGAGTTCACCAGAGCT
>OMNN01091748.1:0-11234 GCA_900302755.1 Chromis chromis | reverse complement strand
GCCTAACTGGCATAACTGGCTGGAGTGTCAAATATTATGTATATTCAAAAAAAAAAAAAAAAGAAATACTATTATATACAACAATGCACTGACTGTCAGTACTAGATGATTCTATTAAGGGCAGAGGTCAATTTTTTTGAATTCATAAACCTTCTTTTCGGTTGATTTGCTCCTGAAACATAACAATTTCATAATGCAAAGTATTTTTTATCCTTGATATAAAGGCTGATATGAAAAATCTGCATGCCATGTCAAACTTAAGCTGTTCCTGGTCTATACTGACCGTTCACTTTACAGTTTACTTTTTAACCTAAAGTAACCTTTTTGTGCAAGTTGTTGTAACTCAGTTTACAACAAAGCATCTAGTACATGCACATCTTCATTAAGATAAAAATTTAAATCTGTTTAGTTTTATTCACCCCTCCTTTTAAGCATTAAATCATCGACTGTTGACTGAAGTAAACCAAAAACCATTTTGCATGGGATCATTAATTTGGACAATCAGTATAAAATAGAATCCATCCATCTCTAAGCTGTAATCCACACATGCCTTGTGTAACTGCTGCTCTCTCCGTCCACACTTGTTGCTACAGGAGGAAGACGACGAGAACTTGTACACATCCATCCAGCGGCTGCGGGATCGAACCAGCGAGCTGTCCAACCAGGTTTCTCTCCTGGAGAGGTCCGGCTCGGCAGACATGAGCTACCAGCAGAGTCTGGAGGAGCTGCGAACGGCTCAGGATCAGCTGAGCGAGCTGGTGGAGGCTCGCAACCGCAGGTGACTGAGAACACAACAAAGGACAGGAAGAGAAATGTATAGCGACTGATCTGTGTAGACAATGTTCGAAAACGTTTCTAGCTGATTATCAGTGTCATTTTTTGCAATTACAAAAAAAAAAAAAAACATGCCTTTCAAACCCGCCAGTGGGTTTTAGAGCTCAGAGGGTTCTGCCATAAGCCCTGTTGACAGCTCTATAAGACCAACAATTCAAAACTGAACGACTGAAAGAAAATGTGTCTGTTGCAGCTTTAACTTTAATCCTGAATTAAACACTTGAGAAATTATCCTCAAAGTAATTTTTATCTCACACACAAAATGATTTTTTCGCTTTTCCAGGCTGATGGAGAAGAAGAGGAGGGAGAAGCTGAGGCAGCAGGTGGCAGCAAAGCGCAGCTAATTCTCCCAGAGAGCTAAACTCAACACAAACGGTGCCTGACACGCTGTAACTGGAATAAACGACACGTGAGATATTATAGCACCGTTCTGTGCTAGCAGCAGACTGAAACGGTGACAAACAGAAGCATCTCATGGACTCAACCGACACAAAACTAAGCTATAAAAACAATCATGGACTGGAGGCTGAAACACATCAGGAGCAAATTAGAGAAGGGCTTCTCCTGATGTTTCCATGAGAGTACAGACTGGAGAGGTCAAGGAACAGCTTTGTGAATTTCACTATGATGATTAGAGCTGAAATGATTAGTTAATTTAACAAAAAATATTCTGATGATTTCCTGATTTTCTTTGTGTTATGACATCTTAAATTGAACATTTTGGGCTGTTGGTCAGAAAAACAAGCTGCTTGAAAATGAAAAATTAATTATACTTTCTACTATTTTCTGACAGTTCATGTACCAAACAATTAGTTATTCACTTTGAAAAATAATCTCTGGAATAAAGTGACAATTAAAATGATCATTAATTGACATTCTGATCATGGTGAGCGGGTCTGGTAGAGTTTTATGCAACTAACTATCAGAAAAGATTCTTAACAGAACAAACCTGGTCTGTTCCCAGCTGTGTTTGAGCTCTCACTTAAAGAGATGGTGGAAGGAAAACCACAAAATTCAATAAAAAACTGGAAGGAAAAATGAGAGCTTACTGAATTTACTCTTAATGTGTTTCAGGCTTTAGTCAGAAACAAGGATTAAAAGGGAGACAAATACTCAGGTTACGCAAATGTAAGAAGGTAAAAACAAAAAAATTTGATATCTGGATGGAAAAAGGGAGCAGTGGGCACACGTAGCAAAAAGGAAATATCCTGTATGTGCCTTTGTTGTCGTACATTGTATAGTTATTCACGTGTTTAGGGAAGTTAAAGAAAAATGACTGCTTTCTCTACAACTGGAATAGTTGCCCTTTAAGGGAAAGCTACTAAAAACTGGAGAGGGAACGTTTGGTCTGGACCACTACTCATGAAATGGGTTTCAAGCGATTTAAAGACTGAAGTTTGGTCCTCCTAATCAAGACCAAGTGTTTTTTGGTGATCACACAAACTCTGCCTCCAGGTGTTGGAGGCTCCTGTCAGACCTTCCTGTTCTACGTAGGAGAGCACAAACTGGACGAACTGTGTCAAACTAATCCTCATTCAAACCACACCGAGAGGGTTTTTTTTTAATACTTCTTCTAAGGGCTCTAAATTTATCTATACTACCTTCAGAGAGGCATGAGAATAGCGAGCTGGGGGTGGAGATGGGAGCACCCCCTGGATGTCACCTGCACTGGGGCTCAGGTGTGTTAAACATACACACACATGCGACAAATAAGGGCTATCACAGAAAACTAGCAGAGCACTCTTTTTACCTGCCGGCTCCAGATTTCATGCCTCACAACTGAACCACATGACCAGGATCAGTTCCCATCATCACTCTAATCAACAGGTGTGGCTCAACTGGTCCTGGATCTGCCAAAAGCAGCTTTAAGTTGGCCCACTGCATGGCTTCATATCCCCACACCCTGTAGCTACTTCAACCCCTGTCTAATTTCTCATTGTATATAACTTCTTTTATTTATCAGACAGGTGTAGACCCTGTTTTAATAGATGAAAGAACATACTACAAGAACGGTAACGGACTTCAGATTGAAGATACTGTAACTTTATGTAGAAATTAATATTGTGTACCTGGAGCTCCCTTTAAATGTCCCCAAGAGACACAAACCTCTCTCTTTCTCCCTACGCTGCAGTTGCACTGGGTAGGGACTTCTATGCAAAAGTCATCCTCTTGGCCTATAGCCATTGTGTATTAGGCAAACTGACGAACTGAAGTTGTGTTTTCTCTCTGTACCTATGCTAACAGTCCAGTGTTATTACTCTGCATTACAAATCCTGTGCAAGTTTCCAGTTAATAAAGCTCTTTCATGTACTTGTGAGTGTGTACTTTTCATTTTAAGTAAATAAGTGAGTTAGTTACATTGAGTGATTAAAAGCCATTTATTTGTAATGCAGGTGAACAGTAAAGTCAGGATATCTCAGCCAGTGGGCCATATTTCATTAGCTTTATTAATTACATCCAATAGACACCACTTTAAACCCGGCCTGTCTTACACTATACAACACAAGTGACAACACCTCTGTGCATCATTTACATGCTCAAGGGTTCAAAATTGTACCACCTCTCAATAATGACATTATTTTTAATTTGACAAATATTATTTCCTCTTTTGAACAATCATGGCTAAATCATGGCAATATTGAAAATACAGGCCCCAAAGTAGAAAGTCACATACGCCTGATGGACACATTAGAAACTTTGTGATCCCTGTAACAAAACTGAGCAGACCTGTGGTTTCCAATCAGCCTAACTGCATGAACATGATTCTGAAATGAGCTGTGAACATCAGAATGTTTTGGACCTATGGGCTGTGTCTTATCTGCAACATGGAGGTGAACTGGCAAGAGAGAGTTACAAATCTGGAACACAAATATGCAAAAGGATGTAGAAAGATCAGTGAGCAACTAAAAATCATTTAAAACACAGCTGCAACATCCATCCATTATCTATACACCGCCTAATCCTCTGTAGGGTCGCGGGAGGCTGGAGCCTATCCCAGCCGACTTGGGTGAAGGCAGTCTATCACAGGGCTACACATAGAGACAGACAACCAAGCACACTCGCATTCACACCTACGGACAATTTAGAATCATCCGTTAACCTCAGCATGTTTTTGGACTGTGGGAGGAAGCCAGAGTACCAGACATGACACAGGACACACAGAACATGCAAACTCCATGCAGAAAGATCCCAGGTGTCCTAATTGGGACGTGAACCGGGGATCTTCTAGCTGTGAGAGGACGGTGCTAACAACCAAGCCACCATGCAGCCCACAACTGCAACAGTAATAATTTTTTTCTTGCCTCTGTCACTAAGTGCTTGCTCAAAGGGAGTTACTGGATTCATTGGGTTTCTCTTTATGATGTTATACTGTAAGGCCCTGAGAGGATTTATGTTGTGAAATAAAGATATATAAATAAAACTGAACTGAAATGAAAATAGGGTTAAATTGGGATTTGGGAGGAGTCGGAGCCCTGGCCCACATGTCAGACTACTGGAGAAACAGGGACTACTTGTTCAGCACAAAGTAGTTTAGGTCACACTGGGAATTTAGAGTCAGATGTCTCAAATTAAATCTAATAAAATGGCCAGAGTCCACTAAGGAGAAGCCAAAACGTTCTAGTTTTTATTTTAGTTTATTCTGTTAGTATGTTTTCTGTACCTCGTTAGTAATTTAAACAGCATGTGGACAAAAATACAACATCCCAGTTATAAAGGCCTATACCTAAATACACTGCAGTGGTAGACCATTTTGATATGATATTCAAAACAAACACAGTAAACTGTGCTCCAGAATAGTAGACTCAGTAAACTCCTAAGCTTAACACCACACTTGCAGCTTTCCCTATGTAAACCTATGATTGCTACCACGTCTTTGGGGTCATCAGGTGGGAACCTCCCTTCAGCAGTGTTTTGTCTAGTTGGTCCCACAACACCCCCAGGAGGCAGTGATCCCTGGCGTCCCAGAGTCACTCCCCTAATGCCAGCCATCACCACTCCTCACCAAAGCACTTATTTCTTTTGCCTACACTACCAGAACCAGCACTACCATCACCTACCCCAGCCTCTCACCAACAGCACCAATAAAAGTTGGGTGGGGATACACACCCTGGTTCAGGTAGGGGGTAGTATAGAGGGTGCTGAAGCTGGAGGCAGTATAAAATATACTAGCAGATTCAGCAAACTCAGAAACTAAGTAGCCATAAAACCAAAAAGAGACTATGCAACTCACCTCACCTGGAGTAACCGCATGCTTCCAAACAGGCTCAAACAGGCCACACCCTCCACTTAAGTAGACTTCCTCTTCCTGTTTCTTCTTCCTCATTACTCCTAAAAGTCTATCTAGTCTAATTGCTCCCCCTACTGGGCAGTTCCTATCCTTATTTTGGCCCCCAACTAGCACTATTCCTCCTCATCTTCCTTCACCATTTTCCTCAAACTCTGTCCCCTCACTCCCAGTTCCCCCAGTAGCGAGACAGCTGACCTTGCTACAAAGCCTCTACATCCAACTTCTACTGGACAAACTCTTACTTTTACATATACATATACATTTAGGGGCAGTAATGGTTCGTGAAGCAAACTTGTAACAGGTGGGTCGCCGGTTCAAGCCCCCAGACTGGCAAGAGGTTGAGGTGGGAAAGTGAGAGCGGTCGCTTGTCCCAGTCACCACCACTGTGGGCCCTTGAGCAAGGCCTTAACCCCTGACTGCTCCCCAGGCACTGCACTGCAGCAGCCCACTGCTCCTAGTATGTATAGTTAAGGTTTGAATAGGATGGGCCAAATGCAGAGAAGGAATTTCCCCAAGGGGATCACTAATCTTTGCATTGATCCATCCAACTAAACTATCTACAGTAACTTGCAGTCTGTATGTAATTAATTGTGTTTTCTTTATTAGGCTGACAGTCCTAACTGAATGGACCAGCTTGCAGTAATACCACTACTGCAAATATTATTGCATTTAGAATTGAACGCACTCTAAAATAATCCATTTAATTTTGCCCCCCAAATATATCTGGAGAAAACACTATTTGCTGAAAATGAGAATGTACGGCCAGCTCTGCTTGTAAAAAGGCATTAAGGCAACATTACGTCACAAGGACACATTAGTAGGTAATAATTAATAAAGGCTGTTCCATCTGCAGTTTGGAGATCATAATGATTTTGCTGTCGTGTGATGCTACAGCTGTTAAAATAGTTAAAGGTTAAAGAAAAGAAGAAATCATTCACGTCTGTCTGTTCAGCTCAGTGGAGTGTGTGAGTTAGTCATGCTGTGATACGGAGGGAAAGCTGAGCTCTGACAGGGAGCAATTTGGAGGCAGAGTTCAGGTCTGGTGGGCCTAGTTTAACCCTTTATACTTCCTACTATAAGGACAAATGAAATATTCCAACTTCAATTTGTTATATGAAATATTATTGCCTCTTTTCATTATCTATAAAAAGATTAGGATCTCTGAGGTCTCTGTGAGCCATTTTAACACACAAAGCAAACACAAAGGATTAAATATCAAACAGGGGTCACATTTCAACCTTTTTAGTAGTCAGTAGTTATGCATTCACCTTCACCCCATGCACATAAGAAAGGAGTTGTGCAGAAACCTGTCCAGTGTGTGTCTGACTAAGCTCCTCAGATTACAGTGTATAAGTTTTAGACATTTAAAGCAGAGCGTTTTAACAAAAAGACTATGACTTCCCTGCAACATGTGAATCCCAGAGTGAGAGGAATCAGAGTGTCGCCGCAAAGTGTGCTGCAGAGTCTGACTGAGCAAATCACACAGGAGATCGCACTGGTAAGTGCCATTTTTGAAGGATAAAGAATAAATAAAATGAAGCAAAAACACCATCTGTTTTTATTTAAAAAGGGAAAAGCAGTATTTAAAGCTTTACGCAGCCAAATACTGTACATTTCTCGATTTAGGAATTGCCACCTGCTCTTCCTTGCAGATCACTTGACGTTTTGAGACACTCCAGGCAGCTTTTCAGCCTGGTCAAGTTCTATTTTTTTCAGGTGCATGTAGTAAAAACTGATTCATATTTTGATAGGAGTTTGCAGCAGGGCTCGTATTTGCCTCTTTTTCTTACAAAAGCAAACAAAATATCAAGTTTTATTGATATGAATTCAGAGACTCCGCTTCATGCTTTCTGGGATTGTTGAAAGGTTTCAAGCCAAGAGTCGACTATAGTGATTAAACATATACATGAATATATCATATTTCTTTTTTGATTTGTTTCATATGCAACACAACAGTAATTAGGTGTTAGAAGAAGAAATACATCAGAATTCAGTGATGTTCAAATAAGACCACCATTTATTGTGTGCAGCAGAAATTTCCTCTGAGAATATCCATGAGTGACATATGAAACTGATGTGGACTGAAGTAAATATTTACAATAAAAGGCTAAAAGCTTGTAAGTAAGTGTCTATGTAGATCCACTCAGGTCAAGTCATGGTCCTATACGTACTCCAATAGAAGGCAACTGGACCTTTCTTTTTGGCTCCTAAAGACATTCACACATTTCACCCATGAGGTTTTGTCAGTTGTAACGGACTGGTGGGAAGTCAAAAGTGTTTATTCTCCAAACTAAATCATAATTTAAGGCTGGTCAGCGACACAGAGGTCACATGAATCAAGGTGTGATTGGTGATAAAAAGAAATCTGGGGATCCCAGGATAAATAATTGCCCAAAAGAAGATTAAAGTGTGTTTTTACAATACTAAAGATGTTGTTATTGTTATTCAACTGCCTGGAGAGAGACTGTGTTATGAGAACCTGACAAGTGGTGATGTTGGCCTTGTCCTTTAGGAGATCCATCCATCCATTATCTATACACCGCTTAATCCTCTGTAGGGTCACGGGGAGCCTATCCCAGCAGACTCGAGTGAAGGCAGGGGACACCCTGGACAGGTCGGCAGCCTATCACAGGGCTACACATAGAGACAGACAATCAAGCACACTCTCATTCACACCTATGGACAATTTAGAATCATCAATTAACCTCAGCATGTTTTTGGACTGTGGGAGGAAGCCGGAGTACCCGGTGAAAACCCACACTGCACAGGGAGAACATGAAAACTCCACACAGAAAGATCCCAGGCGAACCGGGGGGCAACGGTGCTAACAACCGGTGCTAACAACCGAGCCACCATGTAGTCCCCTTTAGGAGCTCTATAAACCAAACCAGATGTGATCATGTCCTGCATTAACATGTGTTCTCCTGCAGGGGGTGCAGAAACCCTTTAAGGAGGTGATTGATGTTTGCTCAGGTGATTCCCACAGAGCAGGAATGAAACCTGTCTCATTTCTTCGACAGGTTAGTTTTGTGTTTTTGCATAATTCAGTTGGACTTAAAAGTTATGGAAGAGATTCCTCGCACACATTCAAAATTATTCAAAGTTATCATATGTTGTGTGATTTGTTTGGTAGCCATGTTGTCTGTTTCTTTTTTAAATGGGATATCCTGTAAAAAGATATATTCTTACCTCAGTAAAACAGTTTCTTGATTAAACAAAACTATTATTTTCTTGCTATTTCTCTACACTGTTGCCTGTAACTCTGCACTGTTTTCTCAGGTCTTGGCAGCGTGTTTGTACCCTGAGCTGCTGAAAGACGAAAGCCTTCCTCTGGACGTGAGGCTAAGAGCTCAGAGGCTGCTGGAGGCCTGTGATGGAGGAAGTATGGGTGAGGCTTGAAGGAAAAGTTTTTGTGTGACATATAAAACTTGACAGAATGACATTGAGCTTGGGTGTATACAAATATTATTCCTTATAACTGGATTCATAGGTTCATACACTGCTTCCTCTGGGCTGCCTCATGTCAGGCAAAGCATCGCTGAGTTCATCACAGAACGAGATGCTGGAGTTCCTTCATACGCCAAAAACATCTTTATTTCATCTGGTTCTCAAAGGGCACTGATGGTATGAAGATATTATTGTTATTTAATAGATAATTAAAGGATTACTGTGGCCATAATTTGCCATTTTGGTCATCATTTCTATCAGTTATGGTACAGTTGCACTGACCAAGATAACTGCAGAGATCTGGGAGCACAGTGATGTTGATGCATGGCAAAAATCAAGAGTAGTCACACAGTAAAGCTGCCTGTAAACAACATAATATGCCAGGTTGTTTAAAGCAGGGGTTCCCAAACTGCAGAATGGCCCTTGGAGAATATTTGAGGAACTGTAGAATAAAAATTTTTTTATCCTAAATGAGTCTTAAAGTGCTGTCAAACAAAATGTAAAGCAGAAGATGCTTTCATATATTGAAAAACTGTATTGCTGCATTAGATATTTTTAGATTTCTTTTATCTTTGAATTTCTTTCCTTCTTAATACTTCTTTTTATCCTTTGTGTAGTTATTTGCATTTATTGCATTACTTGAGTTTTTTTTTTTTTTTTAGCTCAGTTTATTAAGCATTACAATGCAAAATGTCAGTCAGAACTAATCTTTACAGCTTTCAACCCCAGGCAAACAGGACAAATTTAGGGGCAGTGGTGGTGTAGTGGTTTGTGAAGCGAACATGTAACTGGTGGGTCGCCGGTTCGAGTCCCCATGGCAAAGTGAGAGTGACCGCTTGTCCCAGTCACCACCACTGTGGGCCCTTGAGCAAGGCCCTTAACCCCTGACTGCTCCCTGGGCGCTGCAACGCGGCAGCCCACTGCTCCTAGTATGTATAGTTAAGGTTAACTTTGAATAGGATGGGTCAAATGCAGAGAAGGAATTTCCCCAAGGGGATCAATAAAGGTTAGATTGTTATTATTATTGATAATAAGAGTGTTTTAAAAAACAGCACTTGGAAGCGATATACAAGAAACTGCATGAATGGTCTTAATTGTTGGTGTTTCCGTCAGACACATCCTGTACTTGTGTTGTGAAAGTTCTGGGAGTTTACCGTTAAATACCGCTGCTACGTCTCCTACTGTATGTTCCGTTTCCTGTGCTGGTTGTGAATTTGATGTTGTGCGACGATCACAACACAATCATATAGACAACATAGTTCACTGGTGAAACTGAAGAATGCAGTCTGTCATGTCATAAACAGATCACTCTGACTCCTATGAAAACTTCTGTTGATGCCGTGTGACCTTTTAAAATCTGGAAGCTCTATTGCAAATACTTTGTCAGTTATGATTTGATGATGATAAGGTTTGACCCTCTGAGCTAAACTCTAAGCCTCACCAACTGCTTATTTTTCACTGGATTGGGTTGAAATTTCTGCTGAACAACCATGAAACTTGAAGGATAAATAAACAGTTGTCGATGAATACATAATTTGCTGTCTTAATAAAGAATCTTCAATTTTCAAAGAATTGTATCTTCACTAGTTTTCACTGTCTCGCCACCGTTTTTATTCTTAACTCAGTGTAGCGTCAATATACACCAATCAGAAATAACATTATGACCACCTGCCTAATATTGTGTTGGTCCCCCTTATGAGGTCAAAAATGCTCTGAACCATTGGGCATGGACAAGAGGACCTCTCAGGGTGTCCTATGGGGTCTGGCACCAGGACGTTGGCAGTGGATCCTTTGGGTAGTCTGGATTGTGCAGATTGTGGATCTGTCAATCCAACTTGTTCCACTGCATCCTGTTGATGCAGTGGAACAAGTTTGATAAGAAAAAAGAAAAAACTCTCCCCCACAAAAATAACTTTTTTTTTTTTTTAAAAGATGATGGCTACAGGAAAAGTCATGAGTTAGCTCGTTGAGTTATTTCAGTCCGGACAGACGGACATTCCCCATAGAGCTACACTGCTAGTGGGGCAAGAAAAGGAGAAACGGAGTTGGTGAGAAGTTGCTGTGTGTGCAGTTTAATTTAAGTGACCAGGAAGTTTTAAATCAACCTCATCAATAACATTCAGTTACATGTGTGGATGAAACTTGAAGTGTGGAATTTTTGACTCCGACAAAGACTGTGGACGTGTGCTTACGACATACGCCTTACTGTCTATCGCTTTCTTTTCACGTTGTAAACCTTTCTCAGTAGTCTTTTATTTTAAATCTGGAGCATCAAAAACTTTTCTTGGATGATTGTTTCTGCCATTTACACTCCTAGTTGCTGCAGTCTGCTCCGTCTTCATCACTCCCCTTTTGAGCTCTGGCAAACCAGTCATTGCTGGTTGATGTATAACTCATCACCACGATGCACCAGCAGGGGAATGTCACCACAGAAAAGCAGATTTAAAACTCTGGGATAACCCTAACCTTAAATATGATAATAATAATCTAACCTTTATTGATCCCCTTGGGTAAACTCCTTCTCTGCATTGACCCATCCTATTCAAAGTTAACCTTAACTATACATACTAGGAGCAGTGGGCTGCCACGGTGCAGCACCCAGGGAGCAGTCAGGGGTTAAGGGCCTTGCTCATGGGCCAAACAGTCGCCGCTGTTGGGGTATGAT
>OMNN01091747.1:0-12756 GCA_900302755.1 Chromis chromis | reverse complement strand
CTTTTGTTTTTAATTGTAAAGTATCTGGTTGTTTTTTGAAAAATCATATCAGTGTGTCTTAAAATACACCCTTTTCCCATCTGCAACAAACTTCTCTATTTTTCCTGGTTATCAAGGTAATAAACTCACCATGTAGTGACAATGATGACATCACCACCTACCTGAAAAGTGTGGAGATTTTACATACACTTATATACACGACTGCAAGAGGCTGAATGCTTAATTGTCGGGTGTCAGTCAGCAAGTTCTGCTGTTTTTTCTGGTCGGGGGATCCGGCTGCAAAAAACTTGTGACATGCTGTTTATTGGTGCCAAAAACCAGGACAGCAGCAGCAGCATGACAAAAACCAACAGTGACAAAGCACTCAGGACTCTGGACACCTGCCACTAGAACAACAATGGAATAGAATCAGGCTCTTTGTGATCACTGCATCTCTGGCAATCTGTCTGAGGCAGTAGGAATGAGGATTACGAATATGAAAACAAGTCGTCACACATCACAATCATCTTTTAAGGCTTTTGTCTTTACTTTTAACCTGCAGTAAATTCCACAAACTCAGACTGTTGATGCTTTCGATTGTTTGATGAACTAAATGACCCGGCCACTACGTTTAATAGCAGAGAAAAACCCCTAAATAACTTTTTTTTTCAACTTGAAATTCGATGACTTTTCCTAAAGTGACCCTACCGTTAGAAAAAGTGTCTTTGTTTATATTTTCATCAAGGCTGTACACCACCAGGGTACAAAGACTGCCTTTTGACCCGGCAGTTAAAATCACAGTCACAGTTGACTAAAACACACACACACATCACACAGACACACACACACACTTACATACTGTCCTACATGTGCTAATTAGAGTTTAATATGTTCTTCATATTTTGGTTTTGCATCTATTATTTCATTTTATTCTTATTATTGTTGTAGGGTATGCACCTTGTGGGTGGGAGCAATGATTCAAAACATGTGAGAAGACTAGTACTCTGTAGCTGAATTCCATTGTACAGTATACAGTATAGGGATGGGAACTGATAAGATTTCTACAATTCCGATTCCATTTTCGATTCTGCTTAACGGTTCAGTTCTTTATCGATTCTCTTATCGATTCTCATCTGCACAGCAGAGGTCGTGCTAACGTTGCCGCTGCCGCTGAGATTCACTCCGGAGTGGATTGAAAACGTGACATTCATTCAAAGTTATCGCTGTGTGTGCAAATGTTTCTGCATATTGGTAGTATTTCCTTCCTTTGGTGAAATATCCACTTTTGCCCTGTTGTCATCCTTTCACATGAAATGTAACCAAACTTTGGAGCGTTTGTGCCGCTTGGGCGCCATGTTTCCTGCTGGATGCACTGGTGAATTTGTGCCCATTGGAATTGATAAGGGAATCATTTGCAAAATTGGCAAACGATTCCAAGGAATTGAAACACTGGGAACCGGTTCTCAACAAGAATTGCTTTTCGATTCCCATCCCTAAACCTTTGGTAATCCATGATTTTTTTTGTTGCCACAACTAGGTCAAAGTTTTTTACCTATACAATCAATATCTTAACTAGGGCTTGGTTCACTTCGGTTCATATCGGTAAAGTGGGGAATGAGGACATTACCAATTTCAAAATGCCTTTGACTATAAACATATGGCACATAAACACTTCTTCATAGTCAGATGTTAATTAAAGGGAAGGAAAAGGTTTTAGCAAACAAAGAAATGTGGGTTTATATATACAGGAATTGCTGTGCTTCTTAAGTGTTGATATTATAGTGCAGCTGGAATGCTTCAGTCATGTGCTGAAATCCTGCATCCTCCATGACTGTATAAGGCTGCTTATCTTTAGCAATTAAGACCCCCAGAGCTTTGGTCACGGATTTTGCCCTTTCTGAATCTGCACGGAGAGGCTGTTTAAATGCTCTGGGTAGAGGGAGTTGTTGCTCTTTCCCACTCCACTCTCTCCTCTCTGTGCTGTCAGGGGACACACTTGGAGGATGTATGCCTAAACATCACATTGGAAGTACTCCAATAGCCGCACGTGCTGCTTCTAACACAGCTGCTGTTTTTATCCACCACATTCAGCTGGCTGGAACGATGCTGGCAGATCTTCTAACTGTACTCTGTCTTGTCCACTTGTCATTTCTAAGTCTGACTGACAGCTAAACTTGACACTTCATTACTTTTTTTTCTCTGCATGCCTCATCAAAGCCTATATTTCAAATGAACCAAACAATCCATACATGCCCCGATCCATGACTAGCTAACCCAGTTTCTTACTTCATATGTTTCACCCCTAATCTCAGCATCTACTTAATGAATTGTCCCATAATTGTATACAGACATTATTAGCTCTCTGATAATGATGACAGTTTTTACTCTACATTGTTATGAAATTTGGTGCTTATATTCATATATTAATGAAGATAAAAGGTTACTGATCCAAGCTGTCATTCAACTGTCATATTCCATATGCTGTCTGTCATGACTGCCTAATTAGCGAATGTTAGCACGTTACCATGTCAAAATAGGACAGTAATCATGGTAAACGCCATACCTGCATGGTAGCACTGCAACTGTTAGCATCTTTAGCTCAAATCCTAGCTGTTCATGCCCACAAGAGCCTCTAGCTTTGCTGCATGGACTCTTTTTACACCTGAAAATAAAGGCGCTAACTTGAACCTGTGTGACAAAGGGGAACCAATTTTAGTTTCACAAAGAACCTTTTTAGTAACAGGTTCTTAAATGAACCCTCTGTTCAAATGGTTCTTTAAAAAAACAAAACCCAAAGGTGCCAATAAAATCATCAAGCAAAAAATGGTTCCTGTAGGCACCACCAATGGTACTCCAGAGAACTTCAGCAACAATGGTTCTGTTCTGGTAGCATTGCTTGATAACCATTAAGTCAAATGTAAGAATTTGCAGTATTTGTGGGTCTTCCATTGGAACATATTTAAAATGTTGGGTTCTGGACTGTTGGTCTGCCAAAACATCACATTACAAGATGCCAATTTAGGATTATGGAAACTGTGATGAGCATTTCTCACAGTTTTCTGTTTTATAAACCAAATGCTTATTTGATTAAATGAGAAAACAATCTGCAGATTAATCAATATCGGAAGTCGCCGTTAGTTGCAGCTCTAATTTTATATCTTTACCTGCCACCAAAAAACTTTAAAGAACCAAAAAGTGTGTAAAGAACAGGTTTCACACTTGGTGATGGTGCTTTGAAGAACTAGGGAGCCTTCTGAAGAGCCATTTAAGAACCATCAATTCTCTAGAGTAGCAGTCACTACTACTAGTATTCACAGCAAAATAATATAAGTGTTAGCTTTATTTATTGATTTAAGTTTCACTTTACTGATTGAATGAGAGAGAAAAAACTCTCACTTGGCATTTGACCACTCATGTCTATTCAGGAGCTGTAGATCAAACTCTGTAGTGACATCAGTGCTATGCTCAAAAGGAGCAGTAGATGTGTTCCTAACACATAATGTCTTTTTTGGTCCGCGGAAACCATTGAAAACATGCAAACTCCACAAACAAGAAAACACAGAGTCCCAGAGTGTCCCTTATGAGCCACCTTAGACCTATCTAAGTGCTCTGTATTTTCTTATTTTTTG
This sequence comes from Chromis chromis, assembly GCA_900302755.1. Taxonomy (NCBI): domain Eukaryota; kingdom Metazoa; phylum Chordata; class Actinopteri; family Pomacentridae; genus Chromis; species Chromis chromis. Next base: position 9,148 of record OMNN01091747.1, on the reverse strand, counting down.
CACTTTATTGAGCTAACTCATTATCTGGTCCCCTCAAACTCATATTGTATTTTCCATGTGGAATTTGTTGTGTTTTTATTATGTTTTTTATCTTCTGAGATTAGCGGTGTTGAATGCCCCCTAATGAAGCCTTACAGCGGTTCCATCTCCTTGGTGGAAAAGCTTTTTCATTCTCCAAGTGCATGTTCTCTCACTGCCTCTTTGTGTAGAGTGCTTTATTGCTGGGCAGGAGGATACATTTGGAGAAAAAAACTGACAAAGTGGCCAAGAACACTGTGAACAGGAAGCTGAGGAAAATCAATCTAAACCAGATTGGGATCCATTCTTATTTATCAACCCAATCCTCCCTTAACTGCAGATTATCCCCCTGCTTCTCTGTGGAGTATGACAAGAATTGGAAAAAGGTCAAGCGGGTTTGATTTTCACAGACGGACGGAGATTTGTATCAGAGGAGCTTGGAATGGCTATAAATAGGCTCAATGACAAGAGCCAAACTGAGGTCCCTGGGAATCCACTAAGCCAAACTTCTGGCAACCTGTCTGTTCAATATCCCTGACCTTCTGCCAGTTTATCACAGAGGAGATATGAAAACTGTCACATGATAGCTATCGCCACTGTGTTACAGGATTCTTTTTCTTTCTGGTAAACATCCTTTATCGTCTTCTGTGACCCTCATTTCCTTGAGTGCGATGGAATTTTCTTTTTGGTGGCAGGTGATATGGGAGCAGAGGTGAAAATGAAAAGTGGGCTCTCTCCTCTGTGCTCTTTGGGGTTTGTTTTTTGCCATTCCAGGGCAACACTGGAGCTCAGCAGAGGGGAGTTTCTCTCACTTAAGTGGCCTTTTTGCTTTAATGATTTTCATGGGACCTGTTCATTTCTGGTCACCATGAGCTTACCCAGGATTCAAGTTGCACCAGGTTGGAATTACACTGATCTGATTAAAACCACTGACCGGTGAAATAAATAACATTGAAAATCTTGTTACAATGCAATGTTGTGCTGTTACACCTTGGTTCCTGGCATTCATATCAATGTTAGTTTGACATGTACCACCCGACTTCACATTGCTTCAGACCAAGCACACCCCTTCATGCCAGAGAGCAGCAGCCACCCCGGCAGGACAATATGCCGTGTCAGTGACTCAAGAAACATGACAAAGAGTCTAAATCCTAATCTGAACCCAAAAACCCACATGATTCACTGGAACAAGCCCAATCCACAGTGGCCCCACCCAACAACCCACAGGATCTGTTGCCAGTGTTCAGATACCAGATACCCCAGGACTCCCCACAGGTCCTGTTTCCATGGCCGGACAGGTCAAAGGTGTTTTGGTGACACTAGGGGGACCTACACAATATTAGGCAGGAGGTTTTTATGTTGTGACTGATCAGTGCATATTCAGTCTTATATTCAGGCTTATTGGATTGGGTTCAATCCCATTCTTATGGAGGCCTCGGGTCCATTGCTGAGGTGATTTAAGATTTTTTTACCCATGATACACCAGATGTTTTGTAGTAGAAAGCATGCTCCATGCATCTGTCTGCCCACCCATTCCATGTGAATGCACACGCTCCAAAGTCAAAAAGACAATAATGTTGGAGATTGATGAAAGTCACACCTGCTAAAGGCATTACTGCCTTAAATGAAATGTTGCTTTAAGGATAACAGGAGGATCTTGGAGAGCCAATCCTGAGAAGAACCTGGCTGAGTCACAGTGAGGATAATGGAGACTAGAGGACATCTGCATAGAGATACCAGATGGGATAGATTAGATCAGAGTAAAGGAGGGGCATGGTAAAGGTGTATGTATTTGCTGACCTAAAAATACTATACTACTTTTAAAATAGTTTTTAATAAAACCTACAGAGCCTCTTTTGTTCAAATGGCACTATTCCTGTAGTTTGTGGTGACAGGGTGGTTGTCTGCCATGTTTCCATATAATTTTGAACAAATTTCAAGGGACCTTTTAAAATGTTGCAATAAAAGGGAAAAATAAATGTTGATGAACTGCTTTGTAGTGAATAAACAAAGCTGCCAGAAGCTGTTTAACTGTTGTCAGAAGGTGGTGGCATAGAGTAGGTTACACTTGGCTAAAAAATCTGAAAGAAAAATCCAACAAAACTTTGGTCACCTATGAGAGAAAAATAGAGAAAAGTCTTCAGGAGCAGTTTTTAAATTGGTAAAGTTGTCATTATTATTATTAATGTCAGCTTGTATCAGCCATGAAGCGGAAATGTTCTCTATATGTGCATTTATTTTAGAAAAAGGTTAACTGATTAACCCCCAAAATCATTTCAGCTGGATGGCATGTGGATTTTGCAAAACTGAAGAAGATTTTTTTGTCTTCTTCTTTTTCACTAATGTGGTGATACTTCAAAATGCACATAGAAATATATTATGGAGACATGGCTGTTGACTGAGCTTGAATTTGAACACATCTTTACAGATGAAATCTTAATTTTTTTCCCACACTTGGGACCAAAAGGTTGAATCCTGACTGAAAAGTGATTGTATGTTAGTAGCTATAGTAGATACTGACTGTGGCTTGTGCGCAATTTTGTATTTTACCATCATTGTAATGTATAGAGAGTGAGAATACTGTAATTAATTTCAAATTAGGATAAAGACATGACTTGGAGACTCATATATTGTTTCACACCACTGTAGGTTCTTCTTGAGTTTCAGAGAGAGACATACTATATGATGTCAAATGTAATAAAAGAGTGAACTGGGTTTTGAGTTCTAGGCATTGGTTTTTGTCCTGGAGTCTTCTGTTGAAACCATAGTTTAAAGGAATTACTGATCACTGGGAAAACATAATAAACTGTTGCCCGTCACACTGATCAGGTTGCAGAGTGTCGTATCTAAAAGCGAATCTGCTCCAGGCTGTTTACCTGTAGATAAGCCTAATTTGACATGTCTGTAGTGTGATTTATCTTCTCTGTTGCATGTTCAGGTTAAAAGCACTAAAAATGAGCTTCAGTCCAGACTTCTTCTTTTTTTTTTTGGCTTACCAAATATGATGAAGTGCCGATTGTCAAAATCCACCCGTTTGCACCCATAAATCATTGTGTTTTGTGTCATTTCCTATTTTGGTTCAATTATATTTTTGCTCCTAAGGAACTGCAGCGGAAAGAGATCCAATACCTGGAGACCTGGTGTCTGTTTTCTTTTAGTGACACGTTGTTTGCACCTGTCTGATGAAATCGAACTAAAGTGGTAAACTCACAACAATCAAAAATGACTTGGTGTAAATCCATCCTAATTTTGGATTTGTTATCTCCTGCCTGTGAAAAGATTTCTCTCTCCTGACACCATAATTTCATTTGGATAAACAAAGGAAATATGTGACGTCTAGAGGCCTGGTGAGCCCGGTTTGAAGATGTAGGCATTTAAAACAGCTACATTTATTTATAGGAAGTCTTTATTTACACTTTCGCTCACTTGCTTGACAAGCGCCAATGTATCTACACGAAATATAATTCAGAATCAGCAGACTTATGATTCAAACCTTTCACTTTCCTTCTTCTACCTTGGTCACTATCATATTTAGCCTTTTATTCCCAGGCACAGTCAAAGGTTTGGACACTGAAGCTCGCAGTCAGGGATCCTCACATGTCGTATATGTGTGCGTGTGCCCTGCTTTGAAATGACAGCCCCACAGATCCAGTCAATCTCCTGTTAAATCTCCTCTCTTTTCTTCCTCCTCCTCTGAGCTCATCCCGCTAAACACTTTTTGTACAGCGCACAATAAAACCCCTCTTTTTATCTCTTTTTCTCTCTCTCGCATTCTTCCAAAAATGCCATTGTGCGACACACAATAAGATTCACTCGCTTTCCTTCTGTCTCTGTCACCCTCCTAATCACTATTGTATGGCAGACAATGCAGCAGCCGCCTCTGCTACACAGCGATGGGATGGCTGACTGTCACGCCATTCAGCGACACACACAGGGCTGACAATGATGTTTCATTTAGGGACTAAGTGTGTGTGTGTTTGTGTGTTTTGTCGGGCCGATTGTTGCGGCGTACCTCGGAACCCTGAGATCTGAGCCCCCGTGTCCCTTCTCCCTTATCATTTAGCCCTCTGAATGCAAGGTGTATGTATGTGTTGCCTCCTGCTGTTTTCCCCATCTGCTCTCTGGATTCTTGCACTTTGCTCTCCCCTCACACACAAACATGCCACATTTTGCCCAGAAGCTGCAGTGAGTCTCATTAGAGCAGGTTTTTCCCCCACACAAAGAACACAGGTAAAGAGAAGCCGTGTGCTATTTTTGACAGAGACGCTGTATGATAACATCGTGTCACATGGATATAGAACATCATGGAGTGTTCCTCTGCTGTCATCTGCCTTTAAGGGTTACTGAGCCAAGTGCAAAGCATGTAGAAAAACAGTATACAGTGTGCTGGTGATTATGGTGAGGACTGTTTTTGCTGCACTGGTGTAGTAAAATGCTGTAAATAAGAATCAGTCAACACTATATCCTTTGAAGTCCAAGTAAAATATCAGCAATTCATTTTAATTGAATAGATTTTGTCGCTGAAAAGGCCTTGTGTGATGAGTTAAAGCAAAACCACATACAACAAGAAGGCAACAATTTCAGATTTACTGCTGTGGCAAGGAAATGTTTCATTTTGTTATTTAGTCTGAGTAGTATTAGATCTGATCTGTGGTTTTATGGTTTATAAATTAGATAAAATTGAACTAATTCACTTTGGAACTTTGTACTAAAGATGCTCAACATACAAAAATAGTCACACTTAAATAATAAACTGCTGATTCAATGCTGTCATCAATTTAAGTTATGGAATTAACATTAAATAACAACGGTGCTATTTGTCATTTTAGGTTTGTTACCTTGTTTGTTTGTTTATTCGAACAGTTCAACATATCAGTTGACAATACTTCTTAAAAAAAAAAAAAAAAAAAAGTCAAACGACCAGAATAGAAATTAATTGTACAGTCAAGCTACTTCAAAACACATTCATTTACAAAACACCATATTATATGTCCGAGAAGGGACAGAAAGAAGCCATGCTTATCTAGTCCTGCCCCTCCTTACTACTTCATTAGATTAAGTTTAAGTTTAACCGAACCTTCACCCCAACCCTAACCAGTCATCATTTGCAAAGCTTAACCTGACCTCTATCCAGTCCAATTATCTGCATTACATCTAACCACAGCCTGTCCTAACATTAGCTCTTCCTCATGCACTGTGAGAAACCTCATGTGAAGGGTCAAAAAGCACCGGTGCACCCAAATCATTTGCCACATTTGCACGCTATAATTTTCATTTGCATAGAGGAGTAAAATGCTCGCACTGTACAGCCCCGCTCTGCTCGTGTTCTCTCCATTAGCTTGTCATTTCACCAAGTCTCATCATCCTCTAGTGTAACTGATACCTAGTCGGTTTCAGACTGGCTGTCTTGGTTTGAAAGTTATTTTCATGAATGTCTAGTTTGGGTAAAGTTTCTGTGTCGGATTAGGTGCAAAATTTGGAACCCACTGAGACATCAGTTCAGCTGATCTGCAAGTAAAGTTCATGTTGTGTTCTTTGTCACAGCCCTCCTCTGTTAGTCATAAGATATTAAGAATTTACAGGGAGTAGCTGCACAGCTTATCCAGCTTTAGTGCTTAAACGAAATTAGAATGTGGCATAGACATGTCGTGTTACTGCTGATTTTTCCTTAATCCTTCATGTTAACAAAGTGCTTATTAGCCAAATGCAATTAAGGCCATAAGGAACAAATAATCTTGTCGCCACTTATTTTTTGTACTGAAATGATGATGATAAAAACATAATTCCTACAAGTCCCAGCCTCTAAACAGCTGCAACAAACCACAGCATTTAAGCTTTTCCATTCTTACAATTTGAGGGATAAAGAGGCTGTATGCAAAGCTATCGTGGCTGTGACATTTTTAATAGTGTAACTAACTGCGTGCTTAACCAGCAGCAGATCCATCAGTATGCTGGAGAAATAACTGATTTAGTGCTGTCATCATTTGAATGGCACTACAAGACAAATGTACTCTTTAAATAGACATTTAGTCTGAGAGGCTGGTCCAGCTAAGTTAGTGGAAGCACTGCTCCACCAGCAGGCTTCACTCTCTTTGTTTGGTTGCATTTGTGAACTGATCTGATATCTGAGGACTGAAGACCAGGCAGCGAGAGAGAGGACTGTAAATAAAGGAAAGTTGCCATGCTGGGCAAAGTGAGAGGCGAGGGTTTGTGTGTGCGTCCTCTATGTCTTTGTATCATATATATGAGTGTAGCTTTGTGTATCTCTCTGTGTGTGTGTGAGTCCATGAGAGATGAAAAGACAGGGGGAGAGGGTCCAGATGAAGGGATTATATCTGAACACACTGTCCAAACAATTGTTCCCATTGCTCTGCCTCTAACAATCGCGCTTGGCCTGAGAGTCAACTGCTCTGTGTGTGTGTGTGTGTGTGTGTGTGAGTGTGTTGAGAGGATTTGCTATGTTACACAGACACATAAATACATTGAGAGACCTTGAGAGGAGTCCCTGTTGCAACAAAAAATGCACAGCTTGTGAAAAGGCAATGAAATGTTTGACACTCTTTCACAGGGCTGGGCGATATAGCTGTAAAATGTGTCAAGATAAAACGTTTCATTTCAGTCTGTATCGCTAACTATTAATTATATTTCATGACCTATCTTTATAAAAGACCAGCAGAATAAATGTTTCACTTGACTTTAACTCCCTTCACCTGTTTATAATGGCACACAAGTAGTAATTTTACAATGAAAAGCACACAGGTGAATACATTTACACACAAAAGGAAAAAATAAGTATGGCTAAAGTAATTATCTCGTCTTCATACACATTAAATAAAGAAAGCAAGTAAAACCCAGAGGCGCACGGAGGCAGAGAAGGGCAAAGCTGCTGCACTGCATTAAGATTAAGGTCTGAATGGCTGGCCTGTAACCAGATGAGGACCCTGCAAGTTCCTCTATCCACACACCAATATCAGTCCTTAGAGAACGCTGCCGGGACTTATAGGTGGTGGTGGTGGGGGACACAGGATCATGATTACTGGGTGTTTTAGACCATTAAAACTGACTCTCGTGGGCAACCGCCAGCTGCAGCCTCTATTTGGGGAAGATTGCAGGTGCAGAGAGAGGTGACGAGAGATCCAGGTGGCTGTGGACTAGCGCACCTTGGGAGACCTGCACCGAGGGCGAAGGGGCTCCATTACCAAGGGATATGATAGGCTGTAATGAGATAGAGAAGGAGTACACTTGGGGGTTTGTTCATGCAGGCGAACTGTGGTATTATTATGTGCTTCAGTCGAAGTGAAAGTATTGAAGGTTGTAGCATTCTCGCTCATCCTCTATCTGGCCAGATGCTCCGCTCACTAACTCCGTCCTTACCTAATCTGATAGGACCGACCAGTCAGCAGGGTCTAAAGGTGCAGCCTTGATGTTCTTACTTAATGAAGGTTCAGGTTTGACTTGAGAATTAGCCTGCAGAAACGTACGAGTAGCCTCAAGATTTGGACAGCATACATCCGGTCTTTAAACTGCAGTTGGATTCAGAAATGAGGAAAAAAAAAAATCCATGGGTAAGTTATTTTGTGGAAATATTTCAAATGCAGGGAAAGCAAGAAAGCTTGAATAACCTTGTTTAAAGTATTATTAGTAATTATAGTAAAGTATTAATAAGACACGTTTAACCACAAGGTAACTGTCACTGACGAATACAAAAGGGGCCAAAACAAAAGAAGTAAAGAACTTTCCCTTCTAGCTTTGAACATCTCAAATAGAAAAAGAATCAGCTTTGCAAAGTTTTATTAAGAGAGAAAGGCATTCAGGATACTGGGGCTTGAGGATAATTATAATGCATTTTGGAGAGTCAAAGAGAAACCTTGATCACAATACAACTCTATTGGTCACCTCTAACTCTTAAATATGGAGTCTATGATTCCAGAGAGAAATGGTTGCTATTTATGTTAGCATATTTAGATACAGAATACAACAGCAGTGAGAACACTCCTGTACAATATCACTTAAATATAAAATGATGGACACTTCTAAGTTGAACAGTATTTGGCCCTATGTACAACACCCTCTATTACTGAGAAAACCTTTTAGAATTGTTTTTTACTTTGTATGTCCACCTTTATTTTCAGTGATCCTCTTCAGCATGGAGAGACGTCATTCTTCTGTAACATTTTTCTTTTAGCTGTTCTTTGCTGGAGGGGTTGTTTTGCTTTACCTTTCTTTTTAAAATACCCCGAAGCTGTTCTCCTGGATTCAAATGAGGCAACATACTTGACCAGGTCATAGTTTTCACTTTTTTCTTCTTTAGAAACTCTTTAGAAACTGAATTTGACAGCCTGCTTTGGATGGTTGTCATGCTGGAGTTTGCTTTTAAGTCAAGCTTCTGCAGACTGGAAGTCATCTTGTCAGGCAGTATTTTGATACATCCACAGACATTCATGGTGCCTATCTATAAATGTCATCTTCCCAAACATTCCCACTTCCGTGCTTCACTGTCAGGACCGTGTATTCACTGTGGTAGTCCTGACCAGGTGAAGAATGTGCCCCCAATGTTCATCAGGCTTACTGTTTCATCCATGTGGAGCCACGATGCAAACATGCAGTTAGACATCGCTCATAGGTCCAAAACTAAGACAGTGCTTGTTTGTTTGTTTGTTTGTTTATTCGGTCAAAAAAACAAAAACAAAAACAAGCAAACAATGAAGTAAAAAATAGACATTCTCCATAAACGTAATTTAACAATTTATGACCGAAGGGCTTAGGCTGAAGTTTAACTTATTATGCCTAGCCCTGTACACAATTCAGGTAAAGTTCCTTCTATGAATACACAAAAATATAAATAAACAACACAAAAAAGAAACAATACAAAAAAAGAAACAACAACAGTTGATGATTCTAACAACAATATTCATGAATACCATCAATTCATTATATTCATTCCTGTTATTGATATTTGCCAAAAAATATACATTTAAGCTGTCTTTTAAATACCCTCAAATTAATAGATTTTTTTAAATGATCATCCAGGTCATTCCATATGTTAACTCCTCTTACAGAAACACATCTACTTTTTTTTATTAGTTCTTGCCTTATGTCTTTTAAACAAAAAAGTTCCTCTGAGGTCGTA
>OMNN01091742.1:0-10885 GCA_900302755.1 Chromis chromis | reverse complement strand
AATTTTAATGGAAAAAGGCTCCAAACTATACATACTGTCCACTAAAAATTCAGTATTTTTCCAAACAGTAATTAATTTAAATTTACCAGTATTTTACTGTATTTAAATTCATGACAATAGCTTTTTAAATTTTTTTTTATTTGTCTTTACTCTTACGGTTTCTTTTACAGTTTTTTGAATGTTACAGTATTTCACCATTTTTAAAGTATTTTTTCTGGCACCCTTAGCTGCCAGATTTTCACAATTATTTTACTGATTTCTTTTTTACAGTATATTAGCAGAAAATGCTTGTTAAAGTATTAAAACAAATGTAGTGGTTTTTGACTCTGATTAATTATTATATATGACCTCAGGTTGGCAGATGATTAATGAGAGAAAAAAAGTTGTGATACACAAATCTGTTTTCAGTTTTTGGACTTTCTCACTAATTTTTGCTGAGATATTCGATCATTTAAAAATGTATTGAAAGTTTTGAGGGAAAAATCTGTATTTGGTAAAGCTGTTAACAACTCATAAATATTGAGCCCAACTATATGCTGCTTTTTGTAAGACATCAAGAAGAGAATATAATGTCACGTAATGTAACAATGGTTTTTTATGAGTTTGTTAAATTATCAATTATGTAAATCTTCATCTTAAAAGTAAGATAAGTTGTCAAATGAATATAGTTGAGATGTAATATGAAATGGAAATGTGAAGTAGCACAAAATGGAATTACTCAAGTAAAGGAAAAGTAGCCCAGAATTGCCCTAAGTACTGCACTTGAGTAAATGTACTTAGTTACTTTGCACCACTACAATCAGGGTTCAAATTATTAATTAGGGTTGATGCTTGATGGCAACAATGGAGAGAATTTGTTGTAAACACTAAAGCAAATCAGCTTGTCTTAAGCTTTTTAAGAGAGTCTGTTATTGATACAAAAGACAAATAAAAATATGTCACCAATTTGAATTTGGCCCTGCTTGTTATGAGTTGCAATAATTGTTTTTTAAAAAGTTTTACTGTCCAAGGAAAAACATATTAACATGCACCTGTGCAACACCACACATGTTTTAATGTTACTTATAGACTGATGATTGAGAAGGCTCCAACTTCTTCGCTATCTTCAGCAACTATATGGCCTACTGCTGCTGACGTGGATTTAAAAACCCTATTAGCAACCATTAAAGATGAGCTATTTTCAATACTTAAGTTACCGCAGATAGCCTAAAGTCATCTTAAAATTAAAATTTATCAAATCAATATGCAAGTTTTAGTTTTTAAATCATTCAAAAGTGCGTTATACAAGTTGAAAACATGGCCATGGATATCAGGTTTGATGCAGTCACCCTCAAAAGTAAGAACATGTGCATTATGTTGATGTTGCTCTGACTTTAACTGCAAAATTAATACTACATGACACATATATAGAAATTATTTTAATTATTCATTTTAAGCACTTTGATTATTGACAATAAATTTACAGTTGAGGGGACAAAAACTTTAACTTTGCTTTATTATCATTGATACTTAAATTCACAAGAAAATAATAGTTGTTTACTGCTGGTTGTTTATCCTGTTATTGTACAAGATAATTTTATTTATTGTTTGTTTAAACTAATGGATAAGCCTCCATGGGATTCTCATGTTAACAGTACAAAAAGTTTGTATATGTATGTTCTGGTTAAGAAAAACACACATATAGGCTAATTTTATACTGAATTCTTACCTCAAAACCACTTCTTTTGATTCCTTCAGAGCAGTACAATGATTGCAATACTATTTAAAGATTAGTAAGGTGACTATCATCCAGGAAAAGACCTCAAATGAAAACTGACTGCATCTAATGGTCTGAATTTGACGTTTTCCTTTAAATAAAGACATTTTGACCGTAAATTGGTGCAGAAAAGAGACAAAGTGGGACATGAAAGCGTGCAAAATGCAGGAAATTAAGTGTTTGAGCTCCAAACTTTCTTAAGGGAGGACGGCCATGCTTCTTCTCCACGTGTGTCACCCTGATACTCAGATAAAAATGTTCACCCATGTTTGAAAAAGGTGAAAGATTTTCAACGTGCAACACAAATACGCGCTCACCTGAAGAATGTCTTTTACACGCACGAACATGCCACAGAGTGAAACTGGTAACTAACAAGAAAAAAAAAACTTTAATTATTTACTCTTAAGGTCCACTCGGTTTGAAATGACGTCGTTCACATGAAACCGCGTCAAGGGCAAAAGTGTAACCGGTGCAGACAAGAAGTTCCTGGAAACGGCGCAGGGAGCTGGGACGCAGCGATTCAGACGCACAGATTCCCTCGGAGGCTTGACTTCTGTGCTCAGTTTACAGCCTTCAGCAGAAAACACACTGAGAGAGAAGCTCTGCCGTTGATCTCTTTATGCAGATCACAGTCACAGCTCGGAGGACTGGAGCAGACATTCATCCTGACATGTCACTTTGGGGAAAGTGTTTGCGACAACAACAATAGGTGAGTTTTACGCGCCATGAACAATAGCAGTGTGGTGGAAAAAACTTGCAAAGGCCATATTTTTTAACTGTTTGAGCACTTTTTAGATACAATAGTGGCTGTTTTTATGAGCATTTGTGAAAACACTATGAGCTTATGCTTTTATTTTGAAATTACCTATTTGTTTATGGTCAGGCTGATACTGCTGAAGATGTTATTTCTTATGGTTTAGCCTATATGTTCACAAATATGACAAAAATAGTTCAATAGTTTGAAATATGCTAATCTTATTCAAACACTGTGAAAAATATGCACAGTTTGTTTTGGTTGAGTGGTTTTCGGCAGGTTTGAGGTCCAAAGTACAAATTCTAAGCATACTTTTGCACTTTAATTCCACATTTTAATTCATCCAAACTTTATTTGAAGCTGTATGTTTGTGTTGTGTTTGTATCATTTCCTAGGTATGAGCCTTGGATTACCGCTTTCTGCGTAAAGCAAACTTTTACAAAACACAGCAACTTGAATCCGCTTCCCAACTTTTCGCTGCCATGACTGGAAAAGGTTGTCAGCTGCTGGTGTCTCCTTGCAGCGTGTCTCCATCGCTGAGCATGATCAGAGGACACCAGTCCCAGTCCATCAGGATGCCCATGTCCTCCCCCCAACGGACTAATCTCAGTCCCTCCTCGGGGAGAATGGACAAAGCGAAAAGAGGGACCATCCATGACTTAACTTCTGGGAAACAGAGCGGAAACCATGTCGTCCCGCCAAACCTGAGCCTCCGGAGAAGGGTGTTGACCAACGGGAAGCATCTCAATATGTCGACTGCTTCGCCTGCAGCTCATCATCCTCAAAACACAACAGGGACGACTAACGCACAGACACGACTCTGCTCCTCTAATAACAGCTTCAAAGGTAAAAGTTCAAACCGACATGGGTGTGTGAGCAAAATACAAATGCAACTTTAGTCAGATCAGCAGTTTAATTGTGCCGTTTTCAGGAGCTCAGAACATCACCTGTCTACATTTTAACTGAGACAGAACTGAATAAACTTCACTACTTCACCAGAATCATAAGGGATTTACTATCTTCATCCTTCATTTATTCCCATTGTGCTCCTCACAGCCTCACTCTCTCCTTGCTGGACCTTCTGTTCCCTTATTTATTGATAATTTACCAAGCATAAAGCTTGTCCCTAAATTTTCTACTGAAAAGTGGAAGGAGGCGAAAAGCTCATTAGTGATTAACAGAGCAGAGCAGAGCAGAGCAGTGTCTCTGTTCTAAGGGGGAATTCCACACTGCACTCTATGAGCCTGAGTTAAAAACAGACTTAAAAGGTGCATTTGGGTGTCTTTTTGGTGTCTTTTTCAGATAGTTGTGTAATACACTTTGAACTGCTTTGTGGAAATCTGTTGAATGAGTGTAAAAGTTGTTGCTCTGCTGTGACCTGTGTGCTGGGGGGGGAGGGGAGTAGCTCCCATGTGGATATTTTATTTATTGAATTCTGGGCTTGTGTCCAGCAGATTGTCCCGCGTCTGGGCGCACCATGGATGTATTTGGTCAAGCAGCTGCTGTTAACCTAACAGTGACCAGCAGCTCCATGACAGTTGTCACAGGCCAACCTTATACCGCAGGGCCTGCAGCGCTTCATCCTCCATCGCAGGCTCACAGCGTGCCGATTCCCCACACGGATGCCAGGTGAGCACTACCAGTAATGTTATGTAAAAGATGAGCTCACAAAAAAAGAGCGTTGTGTTAATAAAGTGAATCTTTTCTCAGATCCGTACTGTCCAGAGAATCCCTGGCATCCACCACCCTCAGTCTGTTTGAAACGCAGTCAATGTTTAGTGGCAGACATGATTGGCCATATGGATACCGTGTGCTTCCTCCCCTGGGACTACCTCAGAGCTCCACTCAGGCCAGTGAGGGTGTGGAGCAGCTCAGCCTTTCCCCCGGCACCGCCATGTCCGGCACAACCATATCAGGCGGCACGAGCACCTCCGCCTCCCTGCCCTCGTACCTCTTCGCAGGCGAGGCCGGAAGCCCCAGACAGTCTCGTGCAAAGAAGAGAGCTCTCTCCATGTCGCCTTTGTCGGATGTCATGGGCATTGATTTCAACTCCATTATACGCACTTCACCTACCTCGCTTGTGGCTTACATCAATGGCTCTCGCAGCTCTCCGGCCTCCCACCCCACACTCTCGCCCATTCAGTCAGAGAGTTACGGTCACTTCCTGGGTGTGAGAGGCCGCTGCATCCCCCAGACCCATCCCTACACCCTGCCAGGCTCTTCACAAGCCCTGGCCCCGCAGTCAGAGTGTGGCCGTATGCAGATGCTTGAAGAGGGAGGGGGTCTGGAGAGCCAGATGGCTAACATGGTGGTGGAGCAGCAGTGCCTCCCCGATGACGGAGGGGTGCTGGAGAAGACTTCAGACAGATGCAGCCAAACCGCCAACAATATGCTGCCACCTCTACAGTTAGAGCCAGCTCTGTTGACTTCTATCCAAGAGGCTGCTGCTCCACACGGGCCTCCACCACCCTACCACTCGCACCAGCACCTCCACCTTGCCAGACATCATGGCAGAATAAAGCCCCCTTCTCAGGACACACAAGCTCCTATGGTTCCTCCCAGACATGGGGTCAGCTTTTTACCCCAGATCCCAATGCTGGAAGAAGAAGAGGGAGAGCTGGAGGACTATGGGGCCCACTGCTGCAGGTGGTTGGACTGCAGTGTCGTCTACGACCAAAAGGAGGAGCTGGTGAGGCACATAGAAAAGCTCCATGTGGACCAGAGGAAGGCAGAGGATTTTACATGTTACTGGGTGGGCTGTCCACGCAACTTCAAACCCTTCAACGCCCGATACAAGCTTCTTATCCACATGCGGGTCCATTCAGGAGAGAAACCCAACAAGTGCTCGGTACACCTTTGCAGCCACGTCTCTTTTCACACAGCATAATTCACCGCTTTATTTTCATACTTTATTTCTCTGCCTCTCAGAGATAACATCTCATATAGCTCCCCTCCTAACAATGCACATAGCAAGCTCCCTCTCAATCAGATGAATTTTTTTTTTACTCATTTGTGAGAAGGCAGTGAATGCAGTCAAAGCAGGAACATGATGAATGTCAGAGCTCACTGAGTTCAATTCTGAGTGTTCCATTCAAAGCCACAGTGTCTAGTTGAAGGCTTTAATGCCTCAGCCTGCTGGGGGGAAAAAGAAGCCTTTTTTAGGGTAAATGCCTTCATGTTCTTTGGGTTTACGGCCAAGTTTTAGATCAGAAATAATGCCGCTCTCTCCTCTTAACTGAAGCCATGAGGTAATTAGCGGAGCTCTGTGATAATTGACATGGGAGTTAAGTCAATTATATAGTTATTAAATCAGCACAAAGGAGGCCTAGCACTTTAGATCTGGCATTGCACCACGGTGCTCTAGTAGCGACTGGGCCTGTCAACAGCCAGGAGTTTGCCAGGCCACCGTCTGACAAACTTGGCTGTGGTTCTGGGAAGGTGATGCCCCGTAGTCTGGCATGCTCCTTTGGCTAAAGATTTAGAGTTTATACATGGGCCTGATTATTGATGAATTACTGGCTTTGTGTCTCCTAGATGAATGATGTGGTTCTTTCAGATGTGTTGCAATTTAAAGATGGCTCTGTAGTTTGGTTATTATGGTTAGTGAGTGTAAAATTAAAGTCTCAGTGTTAAAAGTAGAAACAAGTTTAAGAATCTACTGACATGCTAGTACTTAAGCAACAGTGATGCCTTGAGCTAAATGCTTGCATTACCATTCCATCATGCTCACTAGGGATCGACTGATATGGGTTTTTTAGTGTTGATACCCATGCCGATTATTGGTAATCAAGAAAGACCGGTAACCGATATTTGAAACTAATATACATTAAATGTACTATCTTGACAGCATGTGATAGCAGAGGACCTGTCATTCATAACTAGGCTTCTTCATTAAAGGATAAATAGGAATGATAAATTAGGACGCTCTCCACCGTTTATGTGAGATTAACTGAGGTTGATCAGTTTGTCTCCTGCAGTTACATCTGCTGTTCTTCTCGATTTTCATAATATTTTACTGTTCGAACACTTTTATTGTCCATTAAAGTCCATGTCTTAAAGTATTATTAATTATTGTTTTCCAGACTCTGTTACAGGGTAATCTGTGGCTGTCTTCTAGCTTAGCCGTTAGCAGTTAGCATAGCCTTAGCCACGGTAAGAGGAGCTAGTTTCCTGGTTTGTGGCAATGACTTGTGTTTCTTGTTCAATTTTTGCATTTCTGAGATCACAAAGTGACAACTGAGGGGACCATGAATGTCTGTAGAAAATTTCACAACCATCGTAGTTGTTTAGATCAAATTAAAGCCAACCTTAACACTACGCTGGTGGTGAAAAGTAAATGGAAGAGGACCTCAAAGTCAGTAAACTATATCAGCTGGGCAGTGTGACTATCTATGCCCAAATTTGTGCTAATTCATTCAATAGATGTTGAAATATTTCATAGGAATAATGAGAAGTTTGACCTGGTGGAGGTGTTAGATTTGACCAAAGTCGTTGGGATTTACCGTAACATGCCTTTCATCCAATATTTGTTGAGATGTTGCACCAAAGCCATATATCTCAACCGACTGATGGAGCTAGAGGAAAAGTCAGTAGGGAACCTTATCTGGGAACCATAAATGTCTGAACCAAATAGCTCTTGAAATATTTAATTCCACCCCAAAGCGGTAGACCAACTGACCATCAGACAAATGACCCTTTGGGCCACATAGCTCGCATTGCAAAAAATACGTATGGGTTGTATTTATTGTCTTTTCCTCGCTCCCACTGTGAAAATACTTGAGACTTAGATGAGTAATTAACAAACCGCAGGCCAAACATGCTTCACGTCGCTGCTTTCAACAAGTCGATCATTAACGCCGTGCATACCTGCAGTCGACCTTTCGCTCCAAAATACTCACTTATTAGTTGAAGGCGGCTCTGTTGCCATGGGGCTGCAGTCGCTGGATGGGTCCGTGTTCCCTGTTGAATGATAAATGATTTATGGTCACAACCCATGGCCAAAAACAGAATTCAGACAAAGTGGCACTTGTGCTTGTGGTATTGTGTAGACAAATTCTAAGTATATAAAGAGAGAAGTTTGCACATTAGACTTATCGCTCATGCACTTTAATGAGACATTTTGATCCTGTGTGGATCTATTTCAGGTCATGACTGAATATTATGCCAAGAATTCAGGCGGGGTTTTTTTTCTCTTTTCATCGACCAGGGCTTGAGTCTGTGCATGTGATTACTTCAACTGAAAAGTTTAAGGAAATGAGAGTGGCTGAAAGTACAGTGATATTTAAAGAAAGCTGTTATCAAAGATGCAGAGCCCCGGTTTTTCTCAGGAGATGATTGGCAGGTGAATAAACCGATGCATGATATATGAAATGTTCCAGCCAGCAGCACAACAATGAGGGAGCTCTCGTTACACAGTGAACATATAGGGCAGGCCCAGACTTGTACCTGTCATCTCACAATCTGTTTAACTGATGAGCAGTTTGTTAATGTATCCTTGACTCAGCCGTCTATTTGCATGTGTCTCTGTGATTTAAGCATTAAGGTTTTTACAAGCATAGTTTGAACTAAAATGATAGTCATTGTGAGGAAGAACATTATATATGATTTTTAGATATGTTTATACCATCATTCTATGCTATATGCACAGATTGCGGGTAATGAAGATGGTTTATTCTCTGGATTTATTAGCCTGCACATGGTGGCTGTTTTCTACGACAACACCAAGCCTGACAAAGAGAGTAAATTGTGATTTTAGGGTAATTATACTGAATTTAAAATATATAATTAGAAGTAAAGCAGTAATTAGTATATATTTCAAGCAAAATCGCCCAATATTTCATCTGTTTTCTTTCATTATGCATTGATCGTGCTGTGATCAATTGATGCTTTTGTGCCGAATGAAAATGAAACCTTAGTTTCTTCTTAATCCACTAAATTTCCCTGCAGCAGCTTGTAATTCAAGCCCTTTTATTGTTGCTAAAAGCAAGTCCAATGAGATTTCAGGTTTGACAGCATTTTAAGTGCCATAATTCCAATTGTTTGGAGGGAACCAAGTTGGTTTTGGCAATAGGAGGTGATGCATCTGTACCTGGAGTAGATTTTCACATTGTTGGCTCTGTCGTTATTTGGCTTTTGTATACAAATCATTTAGTCCCATTGCATTTTTTATTTAAACAGAAGTAAACCAAGTTTTTTATTTTAAAAAAAATAGAATGAATCCTACTCTAAATTAGATAAATCACCACAGTCCACATGTCTGGTATGGCATAGTGTAAACATTAACTGATCTAGAGCTCTTAAGCACCTCTTCGGCTTCATGAACAGCTCCAAAATGTCATCTAAAATTTAGTATGATACCAGCTATTGATAGCTTGCTAAGGCCATAGTTTTAAAAAGGTTCGTACAATATATATTATTCCGTTTTATTCATTCTCTCCTATTCTTTAGTGATTCTAGGATGTTGCATTTCATTTCTAATGCTACTTTCTACCAGGGATTTATAAGCCAATGCAGACAGAGACTTAGGAGGCAAGATGTGAAATGAAAAGAGCATAAAAAGGGTAGAAATATCACCGGTGAAACGGGGAAGAGTGGAGTCCAGAGTGAACTGACCTCAGAGTAAGACTGGGCACTGGACAGAGCCTGCTGGCACAGACTGCAGCTGTCATTGTTCAGCCTGGGCATGAGTACCTGCCAGGACCTGTCAGAAGCTGGCTGTAACACTCATCTCCACTGAGGAGCCATACTGCTTTCTTTTCAGCCCAAACATCCCTTGTGACAAGCTAAAAAGCCCTCTGTGCTGTATGAGAGCTTCTCGAGACAGGGAGAGAGAGTCACACAGTTACCTACTTCTGGATACTCCTGGCAGGATTTCAGCTATATGCTGGTTTTTTGCTTGTCTGTCCACTTTGGTTCTGAGAGACTATTTATCTCTGTCTGGGCTGTTTTTCTTGGGGGCGTTTCTAGTGAAGGGGTCAGTTCTTAATACTTTTCTTTAGTCTATATTTAGGCTTGGTCTGTTTCCTTGAGAAAGAGCATTTAAGGTAACAGAACAGCTTTATAAAGAGATGAGTCATAGAAAGAGGTTATGTGAAGCATTTCTCATTTTGTGCTGTTTTAATTTGCTGAATTTCCAATTTAGTCTGTTTGCTTTGACAAAATATCAAGAATTTTTCATATCCTGTTCTGGTCAACCTACACCTTATTCATTTTCCAGCCTCCGTATAACATTCATAAGTGGTTGGCATGACATTTAATTTTGATATTAATAGCTTTTCTGGAAGCAAAATTTTGCCAAAAGTAATGTGAAAAATCTTAATTTTCAAGTTAGGCAGGTTAGAGTCACAGAGAAGAGATGTTGATGAGGAAGAATGACAAGTATGTGTAATAATGGGAAGAAGAAAACATTTTAATTTGGCTCTGGCACTGATGACTGAGAAGTATCAGTATGTGAGGAATCCAGTCTTGGAGGAAGAATAACAGTATCGGACATGGTCTGAGTGTTTTACCCATGAGGCTTAGGAAGGACATTCCAAATCCCCTGTGAGCAGGAAGAGGGAGAGTAAGGTCCTGCCCTTACAATGCAACAGCTTTGATCATTCACATATTTTAGCAGTGAAGTCACTGTAGTCACATGATACTGCAAAAAAGAGCAGTTTTGTTGTTTGGGATTACTGTGGTATTAGTATTTTTCTTAAAACACCAGACACATGAGCATGTGCAGGGCCTTGTGTATAAAGATGATATATGTGTAGCTACATATACATTATGTTACCACATATCAAGTCTACTAAATAGTCTGCTAAATGTGACTTTAAAAAAAAAAAAAGTAATTTATTGCCACAACTGCTGTCAAGGTGATGCTAGACAGAGGATTGAAAACACAAAACATATGTGTGTATAAACACTGACCCCTGCTGGTGACACTGCAACTATCAAATGAATTACTGAAAATATTTTATTTGTGTTAAATATAAAACCTGAAATGAAAGCAGTAGAATCGTTTTAAAATCTGTATTTCTTCTGAAGATTTTAACAGAATTCCCTGAACTAAAACCCTAATCCATTTGTTATCACTCATGATAAAATATACACCGTTCAGGCACAACATTATGACCACCTGCCAAATATTGTGTTGGTCCCCCTTATGTGGTCAAAACTGCTCTGAACCATTGGGCATGGACAAGAGGACCTCTCAGGGTGTCCTATGGGTTCTGGCACCAGGACGTTGGCAGTGGATCCTTTGGGTACTCTGGCTTGTGCAGTGGGGCCTCTGTCAATCCAACTTGTTCCACTGCATCCTGTTGATGCTTGATCAGAATGGGGTCTAGGAAGTTTGGAGGTCAAATCAACATCTTGGGCCATTGTCATGTTCC
>OMNN01091720.1:0-10758 GCA_900302755.1 Chromis chromis | reverse complement strand
TGAATTTAAAAAGTGGCTAAACCCACAGAGCAGACTTCAAATGGGATTGTGTGAGGCTTTCACTGTTAAACAGGGCCTTCCAGGTAAGCCTGTCCTGTAAAACGACAGAAAAGGTGAGGCGTGCGGATATGTAGGGCATCACTTACACACATGCTCGTTCACAGGAGAAAGCTCCCTCAGATCATCTTGTGCAACTCGGTAAGGCAGGTTTTCTGTCTCAGGAATACTGTCGGCCAGTCTTCATCCAACGCATCAGCAGAATGTCACTGCGGGTCTTCTGTGTTCATGAACAGCCCACTGTGTTTTTTATACCTTGCTTTCATTACCCACAATAATGAAGGGAGATAAGATTCTGTTAAATAAATAATTCAAGGTCAAGTAGAGAGTAACATCAGCTACATGAAGCGTTAAACTGCCTTCAGCTTTACGTTCAGCCATAGATGTGTTCTGGCTGCATGAGATTACAGCATGTTCCAGTTTGAAGATATGTTGCAGATGTGTGTAGCACATTAATCTTTAAAGTCTTTGAAATGATTCCATATAAAACACAACTTAAGAGTGTAGAACAACAGCAGTAGAGTCTCTGTGAGGCTGTGCCCGAGCATAAGAACAACAATACCGACATGCTTATATTTAGCAAGTAATTTTCACCATGATTACCATCTTAATTTAGTGTGCCAGCATGGTAGCATTTGCTAATTAGCACTAAACACAAAGTACAGCTGAGGCTGACAACAGTGCTGTTTGCTTTGCAGGTATTTGGTCATAACACAATGTACAGTACAAATCGAATTGTGTACTCGTGGTGGTGCTAGATGAAAGGTCACATGACAAATGATTACAGTTAATCAAAAAGACATGACTATATGTACAAAATGTCATGACAGTCCAAACAATCCAACAGTTGCTTCTCTGCATTTTGACCCATCCTATTCAAAGTTAACCTTAACTATATATATTAGGAGCAGTGGGCTGCCGCGGTGCAGCGCCCGGGGAGCAGTCAGGGGTTAAGGGCCTTGCTCAAGGGCCCACAGTGGTGGTAACTGGGACAAGCAGTTGTTCTCACATTCCCACCTCAACCTCTTGCCAGTCCAGGGGCTTGAACCAGTGACCCACTGGTTAAAAGTTCGCTTCACAAACCACTAGGCCCCTAATGGTGGCAAAAGAAGAAAAACCACTGGTTCACCAAAGTTTTGGGGGTCAATGGACATCTGTACCAGATTCATGGAAATCTATTCATTAGTTGTCAAGAAACTAAATACAGAAAGTCAATTTGGTTTCTTCCTCTGGTCTAGAATGAAATATCTTATCAACCACTGCATTGATTACTGTACATTTTTGTACATCCCCAAAGCATTGGACCCACCAACCTAGATGGCACCTCCCTGTCCAATACCGTGTTTAATTACTCATTAAAATGAATAGAAGCATCTGAAAAAGTTGCTCAGCTGTCGTCTTATTTTCTTAAGAGTAATATAACATTCAACTGTGACCAAGATAAAACGTCAGTCCCTGATTCACTGGCATGCATCTGTCACTGTGTGGTCTTTGTCATGCGCTTAATCTTAATCTGGCTGACTTGTTCTGTGTCATAGCTAATTACAGAGATCATACATTGGTCCATTAGTAACTGCCTCAACAGCACAACTCATTTCTACCATAACTGACTGGGACATTTGCTGTGGTCTAATAGCATCCACAAAGCCATGTCTTCAGCCAAGAATTTACAATTTTCCAAGGAAATAGTTATTTTTCTGAGCTACTGACTGAGCATTCAGAGCTGTATTATGATACTGTAAATATAATATTGGCATTCCCATCTGCCGGTGTCTCTGTAGGAGATTTTTATGTTTCCTTCTGCTCAGTTTTTCTAGGATTTTGGTTGGTGGCGAGGTTAGAAATAATGACAGGCAGAGTGAAACTGTCGCTAAAGCGTTTACGAGAAATCAATTCTCGTAGGCGGTGAATTGATACCAGCTTATTACATGCGAGTGTATATTTGTGTGAGAAAAGTGAAAAGATGCAGTCAGATTGTGTCCACATCACATAGTTAATGCCAATATATCATTAAGCTATCATCTCTCAGAGACCACAGTGTTTTGGTGAAGTAGGTCAGTATCCAGTCTTTCCAAACCTCCTGTCATAGACGTGCAGTCAACCTCCATGATCCTCAGCTAAACCTAACCACACTGCAGGTCATATGAGCAGCAGCTGTAGGAAGTAATAGGAAAAGCAACATCGCTGAGCATATTCTGGGAATGTACAGAATCATCCACTCTTGTTTTGTGATAATGTTAATGTGAAAGGTGATTTGTGACCTTGGACACAAAATAAATCAAAGGTCCACTTACTCTCCAACTGAGAAAACGCCATCAGCTTGATGAGATGTAATTGAAAGCTCTGGAGAAAAAAAAAAGCTGACTGTTGAGTTTAAGTGGACACACTATGATGTTTGTGGAAACACTTTGCATCAGGCTGCTCTGTGGTTATACTGTAGTGATCATGATCTATTATGTTTATTAGCAGCTTGAACTTTCAGCCAACTTCTTATTTGTAATCCTAAATACAAAGCAACCTCTTTTCCTCCACCCACAAAAGCACATTCACAGTTTGGTATTATTACCAGCACTAATTATACTTGGGTTTGTTATATTTAGTATCAGACTGACATTTAAGGACCTCTGAGGAGTGTGTTCCATAAAACATGCAGTTAGTATCTCAAAGGACACAACAGCATGTTTACTGTCGATAGCAAAAGTTCATTGAAGTCAGACACAACACACCATGAGAAGGTATTTTGTCTGAGCTGGTTTCATCGTGATGCCAAATTTATATTCACATCTATGCAGTTGTTTGTTTAGTTTCGAAAAGTTGACTGGCAAACTTCTAAATCTGAATCTGAAAATGTCATTCTTAAACACAAGGTTAATTGTTTTGTTTTTTTTCATTTGTAAATGGAATTTATGTTTTCTGTGCAACACCAACACACTATAGAAAAAGGCACCAAAGGGCTACTATAAGTCGGCATATTCACTGATTAAATTCTTAAAACTCGAAGTTGCATCCCTCAAAATCGTGACTACAGATACTCCTCTAAGCATGAATAAAAAATATAGCTAAATCTTATAAAACATGCATCTACCTACAGTATGCAGGCTCTAGACTACATGTGCTCCAGATCCTTACACAGCAAAAAGAAAAAATTCTTTCCTACAAACAGGTACAGACTAACAAAAGCTCCCCATGCCGCTGACATTGTCCCACAGTACCTCCTATTTGCAGGGCAGGCAGCTGGTTCATCCCGATCACCAACAGCCAGGGTCTGCCATCCGTACCTTTTGTGCCTGAGCATCAAGGACTGCTTTTCTTGCTTCGGAGGTGTCACCTCCAAAGATCATGTGCGGGAGGATGGAGAGATGATTGAAGTAGGTGCTGCTTGAATTGGGGTCTGTGTCAAGAGGAATGTAGTGTTCCAGAGCCTCCTCCCACGGCTTGTTCTCTTCCACTAAGATGCGATTGTCATAACACACAAATTCAATTTTATCATTACATGGCAGAAGAAAACCAGGAGGACTCGCCCATGGAAACATTTCCAAGCGGATGATCAGGTTCATTGAGCTCCACATTCTGTTAGTAAAGCTGATTTCGTCTCCATCAGATCAATTCCAGACATCAGGATCATTTTTGTCTCTGTGGAGATCAATCCAAAGGCGTGACTGAAACCATCACAAAACCTGTAGTGCAGTTGTTTCGCTCACTGTTCTGAAAGTGGCCAGGTCAAGGTGGAGCTCCCTGCTGTACGTTTGAGCCTCAAATCAGATCATGTGTAGCTGCAGATAAACAAACCCTCTGTGCGGGGAAGAGGCCTGCATGAAAAACAAGAGGTTGAAGATGAACTTCAGAATGACAATGAAGAAAGTGTTGCTGTTGCTGCTCGTCAACACGATTCCCCAGGGTGACTCGCTATATGGCAGCTTTAACTTTCACATTCTCATCATCCCTGGATATAGAGTGAATTACAACTAACAAGAGCTGTGCCAGCCCAGTTTTTGCAGACACACTGATTAAATCGCTACGCCCAGTTGACCAATGAAGGGAGCATGAAAGGAGCATGAGATTCACTTGGACAGTGCCACTATCAGTGCCCTGACAGCCCATAAGTCAAAATGACCAATTAGGTCACCCACATTAAAAATGGAATTGCATCAGAACACACAACACGTAGTTTCACCCAGTGAAGAATGTATTCAGTTTAAAGGCAGAAAGGCCCCTGTGATATTTGCATGCATTGTAAAATAAGATTATTATTATAGATGTGTTAACATGAAAGTAGCATTTTAATGTAATAGCTGGTGAAGATGGAGATCTTGTATTAGCAACACATTTAGAAACATTTTGTGCCACAGTTTACCAAATGTTGTAATTTATTTGTGGTTTTTCAACATCTGTAGACAGAAGTCACCTTATAGCTGGATGTCTACAACATTGTCAACATCCAAGCATTTATCTGTACTTATTATACGTACATCCATTATATAAACACACATATTTATCTATAAATTGATTTATGTATGGATACAAATCATTTATATGGTGTCTAGAGTGGAGTTTGGCACTAAAAAGTAAATTAGTAAAATTAGTAGTGGTGTTAAGTGCAACAACTGATACCTGAGTGGATGTACTGGTATATCTTCCAATGTCAACACCATCATGGTCACGGCCAAAGTGCAGTGAAAAGAACTTAATTACTTCTGCCTGGATCACTGTGCAGGGTGTTCGCAGCTAAGGTCATGATCAGTGGTGGTTCTGGTCCATTTAAACCACAGGGGCCAGGCTGGGGCCAGCTGTTCTTTTATGGGTTCAATAAACTAAAAAATAAGCACTAAGTTAAGCAGTCCAGTACAGCAACACTGGCATTGCTGAACTTTTAGATTAAAAAATGATGTACTGTATATCACAGATACATGATTTGCAAATGTGTATTTTGTTAAAACATATAACACTACATGATTCATTCAAGAAGCATCAATGCCTGGATCAAATTCACACCTTACAGACTCTTAATCTACAAGGCCAGCAGTGTTCGTGTTACTTTTAGCTCATTATTCATGCAAAGCAGCTTGAAAACAAAATTCTCACCAGCACCTAGCAGTCCCTCTGCACAGGCTCATTCGCCCAATCACACAAATAGTCAACAGGTGACTAAACAATCAATAAATGCACAGGAGAAATTCAGACTTTATCAAAGCCCTGCCAGCTCCGTCTCTGCCTCTGCAACTGTGTGTTCATGTAAATCACAGAGTTTCAGTGTTTCAGGCAAACAACCCACAGTAAATTATATGACTTGCTGGCTGGGATCTTGTTAAGACAGCTGCAGAAACACAAGCAACATTCATTCTAGTAAGAATGCTAAGTACCCCTTCAACAAAATAATATATCTAAGTTTTCTTTCAATGTTTTGCTTTTATTTGGCAGTGCAGGCAGAGAGAAGGATAGCAGAGGGAGTCCTGGATACAGCATGAAACGTGGCTCAGACAAGAGACAAACACATAGAGACACTGAGAAATGTTATATTAGATCCTATCATCAGCTGAAGTGTCCACACAATGCAATACATTGTGTAGCTAATGCACTGAAAGCTATAGGGAGGTGTAAGTATGTACGTAAAGATGTATTTATATAGCACCTTTACAAAGTGCTTCACATTTAAGGTATTTAGACAGAACAACAGGAGACAGAAATGATCAACCTAAATGAAAAAACATTTTCTAATACAAAGACCAGTTCAAATATAATAATAATAACATTATTTGTATAGCGCCCTTCATACAAGGTTTGCAGCTCAGAGCGCTTTACAACAAGGAAACATTACAAAATTATCCAATCCAATCCAACTTTATTTGATTAAGCACTTTAAAAACAACCACAGTGGACCAAAGTGCTGTACACAAAAGATAAAAACGGAATAAATAAATACAAATATAGTAAATTAAAAGACATAAAACATAACAGCCATACAATAAAAACAATAAAATAAAATCAACGTCTCACAAGGTGCCAAAAGCCAAGGAAAATAGATGAGTCTTAAGAAGAGATTTAAAATCAGACAGGGAAGAGGCCTGTCTAATGTACAGTGGCAGGTCATTCCATAGCTTTGGAGCTACAACAGCAAAGGCAAAATTACACTTAAAACACTTAATAAGAAGGACCTATGTGTCTTGCCTTACAACCACAACGGCACTACCATCACCTACCTCTTCCTCACACCAACTGCACCAAGAAAAGCGGGGTGGGGATACAAACCCTGGTTCGGGTAGGGGGTAGAAGTAGAAGAGTTAGAGATGAAAGTAGGGGATGGGATACAAACCCTGGTTCGGGTATGGGGTGGAAGTAGAAGAGTTAGAGATGAAAGTAGGGGATGGGATACAAGGGAAAATAGGTAGATGTCAATTTTGTTCTGAGATAAATTTCTCATTGCATGGTTGGGGTTAGGGTTAGTAGTGTTTAGGGTTAGGGTTAGCTAGTGTAAGAAGTGAAGCATTTCAGAGTTTAGAGTTAAAGGCAGCAAAAACTCTGTCTTCCTTCATTACAAGTCAAGCTCTCAGCACATTACACTGGTCAGTAGACTTTAGATAAGTAACTGCTAAAAATGCATAGCAATTCTAAATTCTGATGGAGAGATGTCATGTGCTGCCTGCGCTTTTCCCGTATTCAGCAGATGAGTTGCGGCGTTTTGAACCATCTGCAGACAAGTTACAGCACGTTGGCTGAAACAGGAGCATAATGAGTTAGAGTGGTGGAGTCATAACGTCACTAAAGCAGGAACTTCATAGCATTTTTACAAGATGAAAAAAAAAATGCCTGAAAAAGGATTGCGTTCTTAGGTTCTTGATGTGAACCGAGAAATTGAGCAAAGAGTCAAATGTGACACTTAAATTCTAAAATTACTGCCTCACGTTGCAGGATAAAGGTCCCCGATGACTGCTGCGGAGCCGGGAAGGTGCTCAGCCACAATACCTGAAGAAAGCAAACAAGCAAGAATACCTTGCAAAGAGGCAGGAGCACTTTGACACTTCGGCAGCACAGACTTTATTCCAAACTAATTCTAAGCTGACGTTTTGGCACAGGAGCGCATTCTTCAAAGTTTATCCACATAATGCCCCGCTGCCTGTGTCACCATGATAAATCCACAAATCTTTTAACAAGCTGAAGACAAAATCTACCAACAGGTTTAATTGCATCCTTCTAACCTCATAACCCCGTGGAGTTTATACGCTGTGTTTTGCTTAAAAATCCAGTATTTAAAATGTACTCGGCATATAGTGAGAGGGATTTATTGTCAGCTTTTAAAACAGGGGTGACACTTATCAACGTGGAACAAGCAAACAAACCCACATTCACCTGAAAGGTCAGGATTAATTGGGGTTTTCAGACAGAAGTTAATGCATAAAAGCATAAAAATCTGTTTTAACAAACATTTAATTAAGAAAACAGACAACGAAGAGGATGAACAGCATCAAGGTATCTGTTTGGATGGAGAGTGGCACATCAAAGCTGAGGCTCAGAAGTACACATTCATTGCAGGGGGCCTTTTTGAGATCCATAAAAGCCCCCCTCCTGCTCTTCACCCCAGGCTAGCTTGCTATTATTCGTAGTGGTGAAAGAAAAGGTCAGAGAATTATTTAAAAGAGCATCCATAACTGTCAGCTGGTGTTACGTCCCACCCTCTGGTCGCAATCTAATTTGTCTTGTCTGAAATCACACCCTCTCGGGATCCATATGCAACGCTCACCTCCCAGAGAGTGCAATCGTAGATTTATGACAGTTTGATCAAGGTGTTCTCCAACAGAATGGATGCTCCGACTGCATCAGCCAGGTAAGCTGCTGAAGAAACAGATTCTCTGCTAGAGAGAATTTCATCTGTGGAGTCTGGAGACACACGGCCTCTCCTGAGAGAGGTGCTGGTGAGAGGATGACCTGTAACTGTGGAGTGTCAAAGGAATGCTCTCTTGATACCTGTTGTTCCGTGCCGTAGTGATGTGTGTGTGTCTGTTCTCTGCTGTGTGTGTGTGTCTCCCTTCAGGTGTCGCCCTCCCCCAGGTGTCCTTAATCATTCATCAGGGTCGGGAGCTCAAACACCGGCAGAGAGCTGCAGCTTGTGCCTCTGGGCCTTTTTTCAGGATCGGACTTTAATGTAGATTTGGTTAGGTTAGCGCTTACTGGTTCTGTTGGAAGTTACTTACAGTATTTTAAATTGATTAATACATTTCTAAATTGCACACACATCTCATTTTCCCTGTTTCCTTTTTCCCCTGTTAATTTTTAACTATTCCCCCAGAGTTTACGCTTGGGGAACGTAACACTGGAGAAATGTCTTTTTCACAGCCTTAATAAAACAGCTGTTGAATGACAGGATCTCCTCTCTATGATTTGCATGTAATAGTACTTTTTTTGTCTCTGAGAGAAATACATCAGTCCCATTTGTTTGCTAGCAACTTGTCATCAAAACAAACATGAGAGGTTTCAAGTTTTTTTTTTTTTTTTAGGACATTCAAATTGAACCAAAGTGTTTACTGAGTGGAATTTACACAAAACTGCATTTGAAGTTCCACCACACAAAATAGCTTTTATTCATCGGGTGTGTAATATTCACTCCCACTGTCAGGTTTGCGTGTTAACTAGTTATTTTATTACTGTTTAAAGTATTAGAGGTAATTACAAGGTTACAATTCATTTAGCAGACGCCTTTATCCAAAGCAACGTACATAGGTAGGGCAGCATTAAAGACCTTGCCTAAGGGTCCTCACTAGATACCTGCACCCTGACCGGGATTTGAACCACCGATCTCCCATGCGAAGGTCTGTGGTGTTAGTCACTGAGCTATCCAGCTGTAATTAAGCGAAAAGGGTCAACAGGCCTATTATAATTGATTTAAGTTTTATCTTGCAACCAGACAAAACTTTTGGCAAAAAAAAAAATACCAATGAATTTACAAATCCAGACTGATTCTAACAGAATGGTGACATATTTTTTTATTCCGGTCTTTGTTGGGTTCAAAGAGAAAGCATGCCAGTGAAACATGAGCCACTCACTCCTCCTGACAGTGAACATGGGCTTCTACTCAACTTAAGATGTGTCCCTCCACTGAACCTTCCATGGCTGATACTGAGCTGCTCCTGGAATGGAGTGGGCACATTTACGGCCCCCACAGGTCATCATGCAGACCTAAGCAGCTGGATAATTGTCCTGTGCCTTTTGTTGGGCTTCCTAATGCTTCATGGCTTCATCGGAGTGCATAAATGGAGAGCTGTAGTTTCTTTTGTGCCATTGTCAGCAATCTAACCTCATGTGTCTTCATGCCTATAGTGACAAAAATGAAGGTGTATGATTTTTACCTATTTGCTGCCTTCTCTGACTCGTATCAGCTGAAAATGAACCCTATACCTGCAAGGCTCTCCTCTGGGTCCAGTGTGGTTCAGCTAGTCTCACAAAAGAAAAATGTTGGGGTTTTTTTTGTCCTTCTTTAAGGTAGGTCTCCACCAGTTTGTGTTCTGTGAGCCATTTCCTGATGCGGTCCCTTGACCCATAGTCTGACCTCTGGAGGCAGCAAGCAAGAGAACTGTTCAAGAATGAGAATCTCCTCACTTCAGCGTGTTCTGTGGTTCTGCTTCAGTTCCCTCTGGTGCTGGACCTCCCGGGGGATGTTGTCCAGCCTGATGTCAAGTTCTGCGGGATTCTGTCTGAAGAACTCTGCAGTGATTTCACACTTGGTAAACAGGGATGTGCAACATACAATGTATCGCAGTTGTTTGTCACCGCAACCAATGTATTTGGGTTTTTCACTTGAAATTACACTAATGGATTGTTTTCTTTGTAAGTATTCTGTTAAAGAAAAAAACCGAGGACACTATGTGGAAAAACACTGCAGTATTCCAAAATTGCAGTTAAACTACTCAGTCCTTTAGGTTAAGATGGCTTCTTGAAACGTGTGGCTTGGAAAGTAATTATGCAACAATATTTATTAAAGACAGAGATTAACCTTAGTTTAAAGCTAGAGTATGCAGGGGCGTAAAAAGTAAGAGTAAATACGACTTCTACAGTATATACAGTAGGATTCCCTCCAGTGAAAAGTGGTCTCCATTATCCCTCCACTGAAAGAAGATGGAGACCACAAATGGATATGATCATCTGGCATATTCAGCGTTAGGTTTAAGCAGAACTCTAAAATGTGGCTGCCCTTTGTCTGCCATTCTTGTGCTAGCTGTTCGCTAGCTCACAAACTGAGTGCACGGTGTAACAGCCCTGCGTTGCCGTGCTCCTTCTCCTCTTTTGTGGTATTAGCCGTCTTCAGATTTTGTATGCTGAAGTTTGGCGGCTGTGAATAGACCCTCTGCCCCTGCTTCCCGTCCTGCCTCCTCCCTCTGCAGCCTGATTGGAGCAGCAGGGATAGTGCTGACCTCCAATCAAGCCACGTCCATCAGTACACCTGTTTTTAAAAGCGCTGTCGGCCGTCACTTGGTGGCAGCTTGTGTGTACTGCGCAGCTCGTCCATGTGTCTCTCAGTGCTGAAAGAGACACTAGTTTCATAACCTCATTTCACGTAAAGCATCTTGTAGTTTGTGTTATATACTACATAGGGGTGTTACACCATTTGTACTTTTGTTTTGGATAGAGTAGGTTAGTCTGTCAAGTATTTTGGAGCTTTTAATGTATTTAATTGGGTGTGATTGCCTTAGTGTTGTCCAAAAATAACACTGC
>OMNN01091680.1:0-11097 GCA_900302755.1 Chromis chromis | reverse complement strand
GTCCAATGGTGGAGGATCCAGTGGTGGAGGGTCCAATGGTGGAGGGTCTAGTGGTGGAGGGTCCAGTGGTGGAGGGTCTAGTGGTGGAGGGTCCAGTGGTGGAGGGTCTAGTGGTGGAGGGTCTAGTGGTGGAGGGTCCAGTGGTGGAGGGTCCAGTGGTGGAGGGTCCAGTGGTGGAGGGTCCAGTGGTGGAGGGTCTAGTGGTGGAGGGTCCAGTGGTGGAGGGTCCAGTGGTGGAGGGTCCAGTGGTGGGAGGGTCCAGTGGTGGAGGGTCCAGTGGTGGAGGGTCCAGTGGTGGAGGGTCTAGTGGTGGAGGGTCCAGTGGTGGAGGGTCCAGTGGTGGAGGGTCCAGTGCTGGGAGGGTCCAGTGGTGGAGGGTCTAGTGGTGGAGGGTCTTGTGGTGGAGGGTCCAGTGGTGGAGGGTCCAGTGGTGGAGGATCCAGTGGTGGAGGGTCCAGTGGTGGAGGGTCCAGTGGTGGGAGGGTCCAGTGCTACAGTGGTGGGAGGGTCCAGTGCTACATTGGTGGGAGGGTCCAGTGGTGGAGGGTCCAGTGCTTCAGTGGTGGGAGGGTTCAGTGGTGGAGGGTCCAGTGGTGGAGGGTCCAGTGCTTCAGTGGTGGGAGGGTCCAGTGGTGGGAGGGTCCAGTGCTGGGAGGGTCTAGTGGTGGAGGGTCCAGTGGTGCAGGGTCCAGTGCTTCAGTGGTGGGAGGGTCCAGTGGTGGGAGGGTCCAGTGGTGGGAGGGTCCAGTGCTTCAGTGGTGGGAGGGTCCAGTGCTTCAGTGGTGGAGGATCCAGTGGTGGGAGGATCCAGTGGTGGGAGGGTCCAGTGGTGGGAGGGTCCAGTGCTTCAGTGGTGGAGGCTCCAGTGCTTCAGTGGTGGAGGCTCCAGTGCTGGGAGGGTCCAGTGCTTCAGGTGGGAGGGTCCAGTGGTGCAGGGTCCAGTGGTGGAGGGTCCAGTGCTGGGAGGGTCCAGTGGTGGAGGGTCCAGTGCTTCAGTGGTGGGAGGGTCCAGTGGTGGAGGGACCAGTGCTTCAGTGGTGGGAGGGTCCAGTGGTGGAGGGTCCAGTGCTTCAGTGGTGGGAGGGTCCAGTGGTGGAGGGTCCAGTGCTGGGAGGGTCCAGTGCTGGGAGAGTCCAGTGGTGGAGGATCCAGTGCTTCAGTGGTGCCTTTGGTTGTAGTGTTGTTGATCAGTTAACTGCATGTCTGACTCAGGCTTTAGACACTTTAGATTCTTATCCGTCACACAGCCGTCAGGAGGATGCTGTTCCTGGGATGATCCCTAAATCATGTGTGACATTATTTTTGAAAAGATTTTCACTTTCCATTTCGTGCCAGTGGCGTCAGTGCTGTAGTTGTATTTGCTTGAGACTTTGGGATGTCCTGTTAGAGACACACACACACACACACACACACACACACACACACACACACACACACACTAACCCTACAATCAGCTGCACTCACACATCAACCAGTTCCTCCCTCTTTACCGTCAGGTTCGTGACCAGGGGTTCACACTGTAGCGTTACTGTCTCTCCCAGACACTCACCAGCAGGACTGGGGAACCGGGTCGTACCACCAGGAGGGTTAAATGATAATAATAATAATGCTTTGGTTTTATACAGCGCTTTTCTGTCTTTTGGACACTCAAAGACGCTTTCCATTGCATTATTCATTCACTCCCTCCATCCTCCATGGTGCTAAGCTACGTAGCCACAGCTGCCCTGATAGACTGATGGAAGCCAGGCTGATAATCTGCTCCATCACCAGACCTCCATCACTCTCACACTGCATCACCCACATAAATGGTGTGGGCCGTTTGCCGGTCACATGAACAGGAGTATTTTATTTTTTTCTTTAAAGGTTATTTCTTTGTGCAATGAGGGGTTAATAATAATAATAATAATAATTTAATTTGTTTATCTCCTTGGGGAAATTCAACCTCTGCATTTAACCCATCCTCCTATTCATACAAGTAGCAGGAGCAGTGGGCTGCCGCGGTGCAGCGCCCGGGGAGCAGTCAGGGGTTAAGATCCCACAGTGGGGTTCGATCCCCTGACCTTCTGATCAGTAGTCAGGGGCTGAACCTGTTGCGCCACCAGAGCCCCCATTGTGGGAGGCAAGTAATCCTGACAACAACTAATAACTTGTGTTTGCACAGAGAAGCTGAACGTGTTTGTTTAGAGCACAAAACCATGTTTCTGAAAATGTTTTGTATTTTGTCGGCAAAGTTTCCGCCCAGTGGGAGGAGCTATGAATATAAAACGGGCTGCGCCGGGCCGGATGGAGGAGTTTGGTTACGGAGGTGGTAACTGGAATACCACCGCAGTGAAAGAATATTCGATTATTAGGGTCCAGGCCTCGTGTAGAGAGCTTTTCTTTTCTTTGCTTATTTTTTTTACAGTTGGGTTTTTGAACTTTGTAAATAGTCGATTTCACTGCTGAAGGCCTGAAGAATCAATCTTAAAACACCACCACAGCTGACGACTATGCTTTGGTTTCTCCCAGTTTGGGAAGGTTGTTGGCTGAACCCAATGGAGGCCTGATTCTCCCTCCGTCTCTCCACCAGTTTAGATTAAGGCTCTAACAACTTCCTGCTAACAGGAAGCGTATCTCCAGTGTCCTGCAGTTAGACTCCCTCACCAAGGCTGGACCAGTGGAGATTCAAAGAGTCGTCGGCTCATCAGAACAGATTATTAGACCAGCAAGAAAGTGGAATAAATATTCTTAATGCATCTCCAGCTGCAGTTCTAGTTGGTTCTAGACTCTTCTACACATTTGAAGCAGTTGGGTGACGTCAGTGGAACCAACACTGATGTGGAGTTTCTAGTCTTGTGATATGAGCTCCTTTCTCTTCTGTTTTCTCAGGGGGAGTCGGTAAAGTATTTCCTGGACAATTTGGAAAAGCTCGGACAGTCGGTAAGTCGCACCCACACAGCAGTGAAACACAGCAGATTGGTTGATGGCACTCAGCTGGTTTGTGGAACAGAGAAGTGAAACCGTCGTCTTCCTGTATTTAGTCACATGTCCACACTGGACTGCTCCTCCTCTGGGGTTAGGGTTAGTGTAGACACAGTCCAGAAGCTCCTCATGTCTTATACATAAGCATGATTCTGAAATGTTTGAAGTGTTCGTATTTAAAGTTGTGTTAAATTAAGATATGTATAATAAGAATACTAATAACCAGAAAAGACCTCCGCCAAGCAGCTCATGTCCACCCATTAGGGTTGGTCCGAATGACGAATGGGGGAGAGGGGCACCAAAATGGAATCACCTGTTCCTTGGCCCATCAAAATCCATTCAGAACTTTTCAAGTTATCCTGCTGACAAACAGATAAACGCCGGCAAAAACATAACCTCCGCTCCGCGCTTGGTGGAGGTTATTATAATAATAATAATAATATAGTATGAGACTGTTGAACTTGACTATTTAGATCAGTGTTGTCCAGTGTTGTTACACTGACTACAGACAGACATACAAGCTGTAAATTGTTATAAATATATTGTTTTTATACTCAGAACACGCAAATTACACTGTAACAAATATCTTTTATGTTTCCAACAAAACGATGCACATCCCAACCAACACATTACATACAGGGTCTACAGACTAAACCAATAACAAGACTTTACTGTCTACAGTTCCAGTAAATCATCCTCTCTTCTGGCCACAGCACCTCGTCCACATCACAGCCAATGTTTTCCCCTTTTATGCTAAAGCTCTGATTGCTGATTGTAAAACTATGTCCAGGTGTTTGTCCAGGTGATGAGTCAGTAGCATAGGAGGGAAATGAAGTTTAGAGTTTTGACTGACAGTGTTCCTGGTGAAAACAAGAGAAATGCAGAGAATTGTGTGTTGTGTTTTGAAAAAAGTGTGTTTTAGAACTAAATCTGAGTGTAAAGCAGGAATTGAGTTTGTAGTTTAGCAGAACTGGTTCAGAGGGTTGGAGCAGGAGTTACATGTTGTGGTCTTTGTGTGTCAAGAACCAGTTTTTGTGTGTAAACAATTGAGAAAAGCTGTAATCAGACCAGTGCAGCCGTGATGATAGCGAGAGGCAGGTAGAAGGTCTGCAGCAGGTCTAAGCTCTAATATAAATAACGGTACCTTAACTCTATAATGCAACAGGAAATAAAACCAACTCTTAAACGTTGTTGAGGATTAAGTTCAGACTTTATTGGACTTTAATCCATTGAAGCGCTGCACAGTCGTATAGTGATGCTGATAGGTTTGTTTAATCATCAGAAGCAGAAAACACAGGTGGAGGTTTACTAAAGAGTGTCTAAGTTCAACATTTCTGACTGAGCAGAACAAACATCCTGCCAGAGTCATGAAGAACCTTCAGCAGCAGAAGAACCAGGAGTCCTGCTAACAGTAATAAAAGATATTCATCCTGCTGGGGTTTGGCCCTGCTTGATTCTTCCTCATGATGATCCTGAAGCTCTCGTCCTGCTCTGTGAGCCGGTCGACATCCTGGGGAGGGAAAATATCCGATTCTCCAGTTTGCTTTGTGTCCGATGACTCCTCACCTCTGGAATGCTGTGGATGTGGATGAAGTCTCAGTTAGATTCACTGCCGTCGCTGTGTTTATATTAGAACCTGTTGGATACGTTCAGAACCTCAGCCCACCAGACGGTCTGCGTCCAACCCAACCAATGACCCAACATGGACCTCAGTTCAGACTGATGGTCAGCAGGAGGAAGCTTCTGTCTCCAGTTCTTCAGCTGGTCATGGCTTCAACATCAGTTACACCATGAAAACACGTCATCTGGTACAGATTGTCTGAAAACTTAAACAACTTCTAAACAACTCTGGAAGCAACATTTAATCTGTCATTTTGATTTAATAAACCAGCAGCGTTTCAAATCAAATGACAAAGTTTATCTTAAGTTTCTCCGAGCGCTGCTGCTCACATCATTGAATCTTTACATGGTGGAAAAGAGTCAAAAGAATAAGTTAATGTACAGACGGTGATCAACGAGTTCTACTGATCGATGCTGGTTTTACCTGAAATATCCATGATGAGCTGCTCTTATAGATCAATGCTGTACTATGAACTAATATCACTGCAACAGAAACTGCTGAGAAGTTTTGGTGTCAAATTTGGTTGTCAAATCTGTGTCAAGCTCTTTCCAATAAAGCAACCCTCTGATTGCAGGACTACCTTCCCAGCCAGCAGGACATCCTCCTGGCCAGGAAGCCTACCAAGGGCATCCACGAGTACAACTTTGAGATTAAGAATGTTCCCTTCAAGATGGTGGACGTGGGCGGTCAGCGCTCTGAGAGACGCCGCTGGTTCGAATGCTTTGACTCCGTCACCTCCATCCTCTTCCTCGTCTCCTCCTCTGAATACGACCAGGTGAGTCGGCAGGAAGACGCCCGGTGAAAACTAACCCTGACAACCCTAACCCACCACAGTAGAGCAGCGAGGATTAGGGTTAGGTTTGGGTTAGGGTTAGGGTTAGGCAGGATTAGATTAGATTAGAGGCAGGGTTTCTTCTCAGGGCTGACAACACGTCTCCTAGGTCATTTAAATATATGATGTTCAGGTCACTTTGCACACGTCTGCATGAAACCTCAGGACACTCTACCTCAGGGGTGTCCAGTCCTGGTCCTGGAGGGCCCCTATCCTGGTCCTGGAGGGGTCCTATCCTGGTCCTCCAGGACCCCTATCCTGGTCTTGGAGGGCCCCTATCCTGCATGTTGTAGATGTGTCCCTCTTCCACCTGATCCAAATGATCAGGATCGTTATCAGGCTTCTGCAGAGCTGATGATGAGATGATCATTGGAATCAGGTGGAAGAGGGAAACATCTAAAACATGCAGGACTGTGGCCCTCCAGGACCAGGATAGGGGCCCTCCAGGACCAGGATAGGGGCCCTCCAGGACCAGGATAGGGGCCCTCCAGGACCAGGATAGGGGCCCTCCAGGACCAGGACTGGACACCCCTGGTCTACATAGTACGGTCAAGACCTTACAATGTTATAGAGAAACTGAACAGTCTCCCCTTAAGCAGCATTTGAGACAGTAGGGAAGGAAAAAGTGCTTCGTCCAGTTTGGCTGAGAGGAAAGTGAAGAAGGAAAAGATGAGAAACGACAGACACTGAGCAGAAAGGAAGGAAGACATGAAGCTCAGGCAGAGAACAGTGGAGGTACCTGGTACCTGGTCAAGGTGTGTTAATGTTCAGGTTCTCTACAAGCTGCATGGAGGTAGTTCTGTATGTTCTTGCTGACAGACCCAGAAACATTCCTCTGCCTCGGTAGAGAAGCAGAACCACTGATACGTAACAGTAAAACTGAGCTGATCCACTTTGTTCATTCCTGTTTCCACTACATCTGGAAAGTCATGAAGATGAAGCCTTTCTAGAAGGTGGTTTGGTTTGGTCCAGGAGCCTCTTTGAAATGTTCCTGCAGTGAGAAAATGTCCCGTTGTTAGAAGCAGTTTAGTCTCTGTACTCTTGAACCAACCTGCTTCTCAGCACACATCTCTGCCTTCCAACACCTCCAGGTTCTGATGGAGGACCGGCAGACCAACCGGCTCAGCGAGTCCCTCAACATCTTCGAGACCATCGTCAACAACCGGGTGTTTAGCAACGTGTCCATCATCCTGTTCCTCAACAAGACGGACCTCCTGGAGGAGAAGGTCAAGCAGGTGTCCATCAAAGACTATTTCCCTGAGTTCTCGGGCAGCCCCAGCAGCCTGGCGGACGTCCAGCGTTTCCTGGTCGAATGCTTTCGTAAAAAGCGCCGCGAGCAGCAGCAGAAGCCGCTGTACCACCACTTCACCACCGCCATCAACACCGAGAACATCCGGCTGGTGTTCCGAGACGTCAAAGACACCATTTTGCACGACAACCTCAAGCAGTTGATGCTGCAGTGAGGAACTGACCAGGAGGAGGGGATGGAAGTTGGTGCCTTTGTCCTCAATCACCTCCTCAGTGACTTTGACCTCTGACTGTAACAAGGGTTAGGGTTAGGCTAACCCTCCACTACCAGGGTTAGGGTTAGGCTAACCCTCCACTACCAGGGTTAGGGTTAGGCTAACCCTCCACTACCAGGGTTAGGGTTAGGCTAACCCTCCACTACCAGGGTTAGGGTTAGGGTTAGGCTAACCCTCCACTACCAGGGTTAGGGTTAGGCTAACCCTCCACTACCACCATCCTCCACGCTTTGCTCTCGGCCTTACTGAGCTGGTTCACTGTGACTTCTCCTCCTTTCAAACACTGTAAACGACCTCTAACCTTCACTCTGACTGTTTCTAGGAGTGTTTTCCACCTGCTCTGCGCCGGCGCTTGGTGATGACATCACTGTGTTGGGCGGGGCTAATCCTTACTGCCAATTCCACTTAATTGAGTTTTCTAATCATCGTGTTTGTTTTTCTAATCTATGAACATACTGTCTGTACCTATGCATCTTTAACTTATGTCAGGGTTTACTTATTTAAAGTGGTGGTTTGGGGGTCGGACAGACGGACAGTAGAGCGGCGTGCTAACAGGCAGCGTGACGCGTTGTCATCTGCTGTTTCTCAGGTTATGAACCACTTCTATATGATCTGAAGCCATCAGGGTTTAGGGTTAACCCTCCACGAGTCCAGGGACAGATCTGTGGCGGCTTTATTCTGAATGAAAGCAGGAGTCCAGCCATCTTCAGCCTGGAGCAGGTTTTACCATCAGGGGCCCCCCCCCCGGTACTAACAAGCCTGATCAGATCACATGAGTTTCCAGTAAACATCCTGCCATCATGGTTTAAACGTGTTGTGTGTCGAAGCATCACTAACTCTAAACCGTGTCAGCTTGGATTCTGAGGGTTAATGTTGACATGTGGGGATGATGGGGGGTGAATGGACCCCAGGACAACACCACAGGGGTTCATTTACCAAATAACTGATGATTTAAGAAACTAATTGGCCTATTAAAGAGTGAAAACGGTTCATTAGTGATGTCAAAGTGCTCTGAACCAAAGACTTGGCAGGTCAGAGGTCAGAGGTCAGCCTTTGAGCCCAGTAGACTGGAGCATGGAGGGCTAAGAAGGTATCCAGAGCTGGGGAGTTAGGGTTAGCCCCCCAGCTAGGGTTAGCCCTAGCCCTGACCCAGAGCTGGGGGGGTTAGGGTTAGGGCTAGCCCCCCAGCTCTGGGTTAGGGTTAGAGTTAGGGCTAACCCTAACTCTAACCCTAACCCTAGCCCTAACCCTACACCACATGGTTTCTGTGTGCCTTTAAACATCCATCTGTTCCCTGACAGATCACATGGTGACACCAGGACATGGGGTCTCTGATCAGGGTTCACGTTGTCCCTGTTTGCTTCTCAGTCCGTGGTACAAACATTACAAGTCCTGTGTTCGTAGTAAAACATGTCCATTGTCCCGTTCTATCAGCCTTTTGGATCCATCAGGGCCTTTAGGAGCTTCCACTGACACCAGATGTGTTCATGGTGCAGCCTTAACCCTACAGTCCTGTAGTTTAAATGTTCCCACTAAAGTCCAGCAGCCTGTAAACCTGATGGTCCAGGTTGGAGATGGTCAGGTTTATACTGAAGCCACTTCCTAACCTTTTGTCTCCAGCTGAGCTCAGAAGGTGAACAAGCTTCTTGTTCTTCCTTAAAGTAAAATTGCCAACTTAAGTTTTGTGTATTTTAAAAGGTACCAGTCTGTCAGTTAATAAGGGATCCAGCCTCAGTCTGTTCTGGCTGCTCAGTGTTGTATAAAGTCTATGTACAGTTCACTTTGTCCTGCTTTTCTAATGTCTCCTATCTCGTGTATCTCACTCAGTACTA
Organism: Chromis chromis; assembly: GCA_900302755.1. Classification (NCBI taxonomy): domain Eukaryota; kingdom Metazoa; phylum Chordata; class Actinopteri; family Pomacentridae; genus Chromis; species Chromis chromis. The sequence continues at coordinate 2,328 of OMNN01091680.1, read as the reverse complement.
ACAGCTGATGTAACTTCCACAGATTCTGTATATGAGCATTATTTTATTGTTATTTTAAAACTTGGATGGTTTTTATTTAAGCAGGCGTCTGTTGTCTTCTGGTGTTTTAGGAGACGTCTCTCCTGATGAGAACATGAACACCAAAGTCCTCCATGTGTCCTGCAGGTTACCGGTTTCATGCTAACGCTAGTAGCTAAAGAAGCTAAGTTAGCCTTCTGCTACAGCTCAGTGTTTGTATTGGAACACAGATATTCTCCAGACATCAACTCTGATCTCTGAAAAGACTGAATAACAGCCTCGACTTGCTCCACAGGTTCACTAGATCATGTCTCACTAAGTCTACATCTACAGCAGGTGGTTTAAGCCTCGCTAACGCTAATGCTATCGCTAACCCTAGAATGTGATCAGCTGATTAGGAGAAGCTCAGTTTCCTGTTTTAATGAATGCTGCTGGTTGTTTTAGGTTTATGGTCACTAGATGGACATGATGACGACGAGCTGAGGACAAAGGAGTCAGAGGGTTTGTAGTTTATCTTCCAGAATCTCTTCTAACAGTGATTCACTCTTTAGGCTGCTGACGTCTCGTTGGTTCCTCTTCTCCTACAATCACAGGATGAATCAGTTTGACACGAGACTCTGCGGTTAGTTTAGTTCTAACTATTGTCACATGACGGGTTTTGGTTTGTGTGTTTTCCAACTGTTTAAAAGAGGAAGCTGAACAGAAGTGAAGCTCGGTGAGAAACAGAAACGGACTGAAGCCATTAGAGGCTCTTTGTCTGGACAGTAAATCCATGTCGTCACTTCAGGCCAGACGGAAACATGAACTCAGAGACGCCTTTATGAAGCTGAACAAAGTGTTTCAGTCTCACAGCACAGACGGTTTGTTGTCACACAGGAGCAGATGTTTAAACCCGAACGCTGCTGGACTGGTTCCTCACATCAGAACTGGACCTGCACATAAAACAGGTCTTAGCAGTGGACCTTGGAGCATCATGTGTCCAGAAGCTGCTGCAGGGAAACTAAAGGCTCCATGTTCAGTTGGATCATTACTGCAGGGAACAAAACGTTCTTAGACGTCAGTTTGAAGCCTTTTATCAGCCTTTACTTCTCGGAACACTTCAGTCCAGAATTCTTCATTTTGATGCTGCGTTTTGATTCACAGTGATTTTGTATTCGACCAACAGGTTTCTTCTGGCTGCAAATGACAAACAAGTGACAGAAGACAGGAAGACTTGGTGTTTCAAAACTTCTGTTTCTAAATATGACATTTCTTAAATGATGTCTAAGCTTTGCCAGTAACTGGAGGAAGAGCCTTTAATCAATCAGTGTTGATCTCCAGGATCCGTATTCACAAAGCATCCTCAGGCTAAAAGCAGCTACCCCTAACCCAGCTAAGCTTAGAGTTCCTCAGATTCAAAGATTTTTCTTATTATGTTTCCTTGGTAGATAAAAGTTATTCTGAGGCCTTCAGAGAGCAGCTGAGGTGGAGACCTGTTAGGAGGGAGACTATACTATATATAGTATACCCCACTATAGAGGGAGGACTTTAAGAAGCCTCAGAGGGTCTTAGACAGACCAGATGATGGAAAGACCAGAGGAAGGAGAGATGATCTCTGTACGTTAAATGACAGTGATTTAATAACACGCTACCGGCTTGATGCAGGATCATGTCTGTGGTGGACCTCATCAGGATCAGCTGACTGTCCCCCCAGAGCTGGAACGTCTGAGATGAAAGTCATCACAACATTGCGATACCTGCCAGTCAGACCATTACAGGGACCAGTCAGACCATTACAGGGACCAGTCAGACCACTACAGGGACCAGTCAGACCACTACAGGGACCACAGACCACTACAGGGACCAGTCAGACCACTACAGGGACCAGTCAGACCATTACAGGGACCAGTCAGACCATTACAGGGACCAGTCAGACCACTACAGGACTCCAGCATCACAGGAGGCTGACAGCTGAGTCTGATCCACCGTTAATATCAAATACATGAAGTAGTAAAGTTACCAGCAGGACAGTAAACATAACAATAAGCACATCAATATAATCGGCATGTGGATGAGGGACGTTCAAACATTTTGAAGCTGTATCACAATTAATTTAATTTGGCTGAGTTTCATCATCATGACATAAAATAAATGTCACGATTACACATTTCTTAATACAGTCCAAGTTATGTGATCGGTTCATTTTACTGTTCATTCATTCCTAGGAGTCCTTTCCCCTTTTTGTAACAACCAATCACAGCTCTTAGAAGACTGCGTCATACCTAGCAACGGGGTCAACCACGCCTCCTCACTAAGATAAAAGTTCCTGTC
>OMNN01091667.1:0-13173 GCA_900302755.1 Chromis chromis | reverse complement strand
CATTGTCCCAGAACAAACACACTCCCTCATGCAAATGGTAATCCCAAATGTCACTGGCCTACCCCCGCAGGAAAATGCACCCCACCACATGGCAAAAACATCAAACAATCAGGAACATCTTGAGGAACATGACAATGGCCCAAGATGTTGATTTGACCTCCAAACTTCCTAGACCCCATTCTGATCAAGCATCAACAGGATGCAGTGGAACAAGTTTGATTGACAGAGGCCCCACTGCACAAGCCAGAGTACCCAAAGGATCCACTGCCAACGTCCTGGTGCCAGACCCCATAGGACACCCTGAGAACCATGCCCAATGGTTCAGAGCATTTCTGACCACATGAGGGGGACCAACACAATATTAGGCAGGTGGTCATAATGTTATGCCCGATCGGTGTAGCCATACACTGTATATTATTATTTATGTGTACGTCTATGTTACCCGTGGATCAGGCTGGACTCTGCAGTGACTTTAACGGGTTAACTGTCAAGTGATTGTGGTTTAGAGCTAAGTGCAATATATCGTGGATTATGATGAAACTAGACCAGGTCGTGGTCCTGCTGAGCTCCGTGGAGGGGCTCCGGGGAAATCCGTCAGCGTGATGTCACAGTCTGCAGACAGCCGAGGGGCGGACCTGCAGCGGCTCCGTGTAGCCAAATCCACAGCGTGTCTGAGCAAAATGAAACATGGATGAGGAGGTCGCTGAAAGTTGGGAGGACGCTGCCGATAGTGGGGTAAATAACGAAAGACTCCATGTAGCTTCAGCTGAACACGAATATCATTTTGGTGGCTCTCTGTATGAACGAGGCCGCTTTCAGAAGTTCTCGTGAGGCTGCTCCATGTTAACGACTGTTCCTCGTGCCAACAATGTAGCTAAAGCTAACGTTAGCTTCAAGAAACTTGGCGAGCTACCGTCAAGTAGCGTTAGCTAGCCAGCGAGTCAGGCTTAACATGGACTTTAGTAACCAATTGGAGCTGGCTGTTGAATAATTTCGCATTAAACACCCTTAATATGCTCGATATTTAGCTCACGTTAGGCAGCTAACGAACATGGCTACACGACGCGAGCTAAACCCGAGTAGTAAGAGTTCCAGTCCAAATGCTAAGGCTGAGGTGAGGCTGGCTAACGCAATGCTAAGTTAGCTCTTCATTGCAGTCTCACACAGAAAATGTGTCAATATGCTGATGGTTTGCTTGTTGTCAGATGTACGTAGCTCACACAGGATAGCTAAAGCCTCTTTCACCACCCCTCTTTGACTTGTATTCGATCCAGTGCATGTTTATAGAGCTAATAACTTATCTTTAGAAATGTCATCTAAACATTGACTCTCCTCCACGGCAAAGCCCGGAGCGTTTTGTGGGCTACGACAAGCAGCACTAAAGACTAGTTTATTTAAGAAGGTGTACATGTGTCTGCTGTAAAGTGACAGCTTCGTAAAATGTGTACCCCTACATTGATGTTGAGTTTTCTTGGAGCCTGGCTTAAACTAGTCTCAGAGCTAACTTTGTGGAGTAACTTGGCTTTTCCGTAGTTTACAGGGCCAGGTTGTTGTTCGACAACAACTTCGGCCATGTTGTCAACTAGTTGGCTGGTTGTGAGCCAGTTATGTTGCCAAACTGGTCAGTCGGTAACATTCAGCTCACATTAGCCAGCTTTCGTCACGGTAGTTTGACTGATGACGTAAATAACGTTGCTGTGAAGAGAAGCCAAACGTCAGCAGCTCGTCAGGTTGAACTTGCAGGTCGTCAGTTCCTCAGCCAGCCTTATATTCACTTTTCGCTGGCAGCATCAGCCGGCTAATGTTGGCTAGCTGAGCACTCAGTCTGTTATGACTTGGCAGCTGCCCTACACATGTATAAATAGCTTGTAACTGAATCCTGCTTTCCATCCAGTCTCCCACGTCCTACCTGCTGCACTTCTTCCTTCCCAAATCAACCTGACCATGTTGTGTGTTTACATGAATATTTGTTTGCACTCCTTTCCCCCTTAGGAAATGGAAAAGCGGTTAGAAGAGAAGCTACGGATCAGCCAGAAAGAAAAGTAAGGACTGTTGTTTATATTTGGTTCTTATCCAACTGAAAACTGTATTGCTCATTGGTATAGGTACGTGATTACACATTTTGCAAATTACTAAAGACTGATTTTCAGTTTGGGCTGAATGTTATTGACGATATTTAGTTTAGAAACACACACATATATATATAAATGGTAAATGTTCTGCACTTATATAGCGCCTTTCTACCTTAGTGGTACCCAAGGCTCTTTACAATGTGTTTCTCATTCACCCATTCACACACCAATGGCGACAGAGCTGCCATGCAAAGCGCTAGCCTGCCATTGGGAGCAACTTGGGGTTCAGTGTCTTGCCCAAGGACACTTCGGCATGTGGATGGGTCGGGGATCGAACTGGGTCAGTGGACAACCCGCTCTACCACCTGAGCCACAGCTGCCCTTACATAAATATAATATCAAAATAACAGGAATGTTCATCAGATGAACTGAATGAGTCAACTTAGAAGACATATTCTACAACATTAGGGTGATGTTGTCTAGGAGTACATCTGCAAAGTGAATTAAAACTATTTTTTTAAATGCTGAAAAGTTCCAGTAAAGACTCTCATTGACTGCAAATCATTTGGAACCATACTCATATTGATTCATCTAGAATTATTATTCTTATTTTGTCTTGGATGACATTCAGATATGATTTTGCACTCATCATACAGAGCTTCGTGGTGCTGATTTAAATGACCAAACAAATGAGTCTTGTAATCTTTATGTGGTGGCAACAGTTGCATGACACCGCTCAAGTAGAAGCAAGCTGGACGGCTGTACACAGAGAAACCTCTAGTCTCCACACGGTTATTGCAGCGCAGGTGAATGACCAAAGATGGTGTTGAACAGAGCAATAAGGTGTTCCCAATCTGAATCAAGTGATTTTATCTACATGGGCAGTTTTCTATGAGCGGAGCATTTCAAAACCAACATCACAGCTGACACCTTGCTTATCTTGCTGTGCACATTTCAACAAACTCTGTCTTGTAAATAAAGTATAAACCAAACTATGTATCGTAGAACCCTTACATTATGTCACGGAAAACAATCCAAACTCTCTTATTGTATATTAAGTAGCAAAAAAAAGTTTCAGCATGATGTGTTTAAGGTAAACCGCCTCCCTTCATATCACACTTCCTGCAGTGTGACTGTTGGGCACATTGAAATGTCAGTGGTGAAACAACATATCACGCAGCCCTATTTTCAGTTCATCATACAGGCAGTACTCTTCAGTTTGTTAGAGGTGACTTTAGAAAGTGGAACAGATGCTTCCAATGCAGAAAGTGTTATGTCGTACTATGTAAGCAGGGACAAGTTGAATGTATCATAGACCGAGTCTTATTTTGTATTTAGGGAATCCAGTAATCCTGCACGATCTCCGCTGAAGACCACCATGGTGATACAGGACGACTCTCTACCAGCAGCACCCCCACCTCAGATACGCATTTTGAAGCGGCCCGCAAGCAACGGGTCTCTGGGATCACCCCTGAATCAGAACAGGCCAACACCGCAGGTCAAGTCTCTGGCCCAGCGAGAAGCAGAGTATGCTGAGGCCAGGAAGAGAATACTGGGCAGTGCCTGCCCAGAGGAGACGCCTCAGGACAAGCCCAACACTGACAGGTAAGCACCAGATATACAGTTGACTCAGAACCTACTGAAGCCTTGCTGCTTTATTTAATGTTGTGCTTAAGACTGGATTTCACTGTTGGGCGTTATAATAGATAATGATTATTTGAGGGTCTTTCCATTCACCCTGATCCCAGTGGTTAACATGTTTGTTGTTGATATTTTAAAAGTGTTTATTTCTAAAGCATAGTGCCATGTTTGGCTCGGATTCCAAAACAGTATTGTTATTTTTGGTTTGATTTGATCCTTATTTCAAAATTAGTTTTGCTCAATGCTAACATTTATACAATACAGTCTAAATGTTGCCACTATAAAACCCCTTTTATTACAAGTAATGGTAGTAGTACTAGCTAACTATGTTTAACCAACTAATGATGATGGCACTACTTTGAGCTGAGTTTTAGGTGAATTTTCAGAACCCACAATGTCAGCAGGGTTGTTAAAAGCCTTGCTGACCCATTCTGATTTTGGTTTCATTTTACAGACTATGGCTGACAGCAGCACATTGGTGGTGGAGACTAACAGAGATCATTAAGAGTTTCCTAAGACTAGTATACCTATACTATACTATACTATACTAATACTCTGCGTGACTTGATTGACAGAAAGTTAATTGACTTGTCAAGAGGGAGTTCTATTCACTTGGGTTCTAATGACAGAGTTATGCCAAAATTAGTATAAAAGAAACCAGAGTTTACGAAACTCCAACCAGCCTATTAAAATTTTACTTGCATTCAGTTTTGAAGGCAACTTGCCTAAAGACCAGAGGGAACGCTAACTAAAATCATATGTTGCGACGTGTCTGATGTGAGGCTGCAGGGATCCAGTAATTAGGACGGTTCAAGAGAAAGACATCCATTGAAAACAAGAACTGCTGCTGAAACTTGCCAGCTGGCAAAGAGTTGTGAACAGTTTCTGTCTAGCAGCTGGCACATGGAAAAGGCTGCTGTCTGAGTTATTCCTGTTTCCTCTTTTTCTGCCAGGCCGGGGCGCAATAACTCTACACTGCCTTCAGAGGACACCAGATCAAACAATCACACTGTCCGGCAGCCCGCCGGCCCAGACGGCACCCAAGGGTTCCGACAGCACAGATAAGTGGGCCTCGGGGGCCGACTGGCCATTGAGGGGAGAGAGATCAAGGGCCACCTGAGAGCAAACACCGTACTGTATTCCTGAAACTTCCTTCCTTCAGTTCCCTTCCATCACATGGACTGAGTCCAGCCGCATCGCTGCCCTCCTCTTCCTACTCAAAGTAGTGTGGAGCAGCCAGGGAGCGAGGAACTCCAGTAGGAAGTCAAATGGAAATGTGCTCTCTTCTATCCCCACTGTTTGGCACTGTGATTATGGACATATTCTGGACTCACTGTGATGATCCCCTTTAAGAGAAGCCCCTCACCTCCACCTGTCCTCCTTCAGTCCCTCACGGCTCCATCTAAGGACGCCTGAAGGGCAGAAGCAAAGACTTGAACAAAGGATGGTTCAGAGAGGAGCAGAAATGAGGGGCCATATCAAAATGAGATGAGCTGGTACTTGTGCAGCAGCTTCTTCCCAGCAATAATACCAGACATCACTTCAATGTTTTTAATTTTTCAGATGTTGGCTCACAAAATTTTTATTCTTTGTTTTTCTTGCTTGTCTTTATCAATACTAGGGATGCTCTGATATCTAACGAATACAGATAGAAGTACTTCATGTAATATGCACACCACCCACAATCTGTATTTATTAATGAGATTTTTTTAAAATATACAAAACATCTGCAGTTTTTATGAAATAGGAAACACGTTTTTCCATCTTCGTTTGGTGGTAAAATCACTAACTGCTTCATACGGTTTAAACAGACGCCCTGGACTCAGCTTGTGGTGTCTTGCATTAAACACACCCCTAATGCCGAGTACTTAACTGAGCAGTTGGAATTATCAGTGCACCCCTACTATGTAAATTGCCATTTGTTTTTAAAAACTGAGGGTAGGGGTCATGTGTGTCAAGTTGTGTATCTGACGAGTTCTGTTTACGGTTTGTTTCTTGTTTTTTAATTCAGCTTTTCAGCGGTCTTCCTTTGACTGTCACTTCATTTCTATTTAAAAGTAAAAGCAAAAAAAAACACACAAAAAGTAGCTTTTTCTGCTTTTTTTCTATAAGATGGCAGCAATGTCAGAGCAAAGCAGTATTTTAATTGAGATGAACCAAAAGCCCTTTTTAAAACCAACCCAAAACGTCACTTATCATTTGAAGGTGGTGTCGGCAGCAACTGGCAGGAGGGTCGGATGGTAGAATGAATTTACTGCTGTACTTCACAAGCCTCTCCGTTGTTTCTCCACCTCTTCAGCGGCGTGCTTGTTTCTTCACGTCGTCCTCTGAAGTACAGCACATTTGGAACTCAGGTGCAAGTGAACAAGACTGAATGAATGAATGAAATGAACTAAGATTGTATTTTTCCAGCCGGTTTGATTGCGCAAACAGCTAATGTCCGTATTTAAGCTTGGGTTAGCACTTAGAAACGGTGCTTTATAGAGAGAAATGTAACTGAAATGATGTCCATGTCCCAAGATGAATGAATGCCAGGTGTTTTTGTTTGTTTCGTCTTAACTGTCAGCATCTTTGGTCACGGTAAGAACAGAGAAACCATCCTGGTGTGATTGTTCAGTAACTGATGGTCCACTGCTAAAATGGAGCGTGTAGACACAGCTGGATGTTGAACCAGAGACGAGTTGACTGTGCGGCTTTCCAGGACCGTTGTGCCCAGATGTTTCAGTTTTTCACCTTTTTTATTTGTGCAAACAGAGAGGAGATCTCAATAAAGCCATATTCAGTGGTGCAACATCATCAATACAAACTTTATTGTAATGGTTGAATTCAGCTTGTGCCTCCTGTATCACATCCTTACTTCCTGGTTGTTGATTTTATTACTGTAGTTCCAAGAAACTGAAAAGTGTTTGAGGGCGAATTCACAAGACTGGTAAAGAGATTTTAGTTCAGGAAACCTAGCGGCAGAGCAGGAGAGTCGGGCTCCGCTGAGCTCCGAGTGCAAACACAAACTGCCTGTAAATACGGATTTAATAAAATGATTTGCAAAAAACTGTGATTTCATGTTCATTAAATAAACTAGAAATACTGAATGCTTTCACCAACCAGGCAAGTTGCAGACTATATCCATGTCTGTCCAGACTTGACCTTGAAGCTTTTGACGATAAAATGTCATCAGTTCATTGACCTTTTTATCCAGTTAGACATTTGTATGAAATCTTGAGTTGTGACCAAGAATGTGTTTTGTGAGATCAGTGACGTTGGCCTCCAAATTCTAATCTGTTCATCCTCTAGTCAAAATAAAGTTTTTGCCAAATGTGAAGAAATTTCCTGCAGGCCTTCCAGACCTGAATGGGACAGACGGCCAACCTCAAACGCTTCCAACTTTAGCAGGCACCTTCACAAATAATACACCACAACTTTAAAGAAAACAAATGTCTTCAAAAACACACACTATGGTTTCCATAAAAATATTTTTTAATTAAAGTAAACACGACTTTGCATTGTTGGTCAAGTTGAGGATGTAGCTTTAAGGGATGTACTACGAAGCACGTTTGTCATAGCCAGGCTTTCTTTAAGTTAGCTGCCTCAACAAAATCTAAAACCCCAATCAGAGATAATGGGTCATGCTAGTGGTTTACATCTTTGTTAACCCATGGTTTCTTCTTCAGACTGTGCAGGCTCCCATGTAAGAGGGATGGACTGATGGCATGCTGCTTACTTAAGTCAAGAGGAACAGGTTGCAGTGCATACAGTTTGCCCACTGTAACTATAAAACTTAGTTTAGTGGCATTACTAATGTATGGCTCCGCACGTTTGCAGATATGCTGTATTTCATCAGCTATCACTGAGAGAATATGGTCAGGAAAAAAACTGGTGGACACTTAGAGCCAATTTAAATCCCAAACCCTGAACTTGAACCTCCTCCAGAGCAAGTTAGCTGTCATTGAAAACTCCGACTTTAAGCTCAGTATACATCGCTAAACCCACTAATCTCACTTTGTAGTACATCCCTCAGACATCCACAGCATTGTTGGGCTCAGGTGACTGACAAGTGTCCAACTGAGGGATAAGGTGAATGCTAGCTCAAGCAGACGACTGTGTGAGACCGTGAGGGCAGGGTTTGGTTAAGGGGCGGCCATGGTGCAGAGTCGGACAGAAGGACGTTCAGACGTTTATACTCTTTCTTAGATGAACGCCTCCCACGCAGCAGTCGAAGACAGTTTAAAATACCCAAGTCTATCAGCACCTGGAGAAAAACAATTGTACAGTTAACAGGGACTTAAAAGATGGACATAAGCCTTTTCTTTACAGCCGATATTTTGACTCGTCATACTGGGAAAATTACATGCGTTACTAAAAAAACATGAACAATTTGTATCGACACATGATAAAAGCAAAGTTTGAGAACAGAAGCACAAACTACATGAGCTCCAACACATCATCTGTACATACTGTATAACAGTGGTTCTCAACTGGTCCAGCCTCAGGATCCACTATGTCTCTATTAATAACGGTTGCGACCCAAATTTTTGAAGTTTGCTGTTCCTGTTAAAAATTGAAGGTTTATCTGGGTGTAGTCTCAACGCATTTAGATACAGCTTGGGAAAATTTTGGCTTATTTTTGCTCATTTTGGTATATTTGGACACTTTAGCCAAGTTCTGGTCATATTCTGTCCCATTCTGACAGATTCTGAGCACATGTTGGTTTATTTTTGGCATGTTTTAGCATAAATAATAACCAATAATGCTTCTGCGACCCTCTAAAAATGGCTTCGCGACCCACTTTTGGGTCCCGACCCACCAGTTGAGAACCACTGCTGTATAGAGGACATTAGGGAAGGTTGTATCGGCATTGTCACTCCCTGGAGCTTGCATGTACGGAGCCTGGGTCTGTTGAAGGTGGCAGTGCTATGTAAGGGAAGTAGCTGTGTTGGTGTGAGGACCAGTGGTGACTGGCATTAGGCAAGTGTCTCTGGGTCTCTAGCCTCCCGGAGGTGTTGTGGGACCAACTTCACGAAACACCCATGAAAGGAGGTTCCCAGCTGATGACCCCAGAGACATGTCAGCTATCACTGCTAACCGGTCAGACGGTCAAGTTGTGCCATAACCGTGCAGCATTAGGCTTAGGAGGTTCTTTACTGGTTGCAAATCCTTTCTTTGAGCACAAGCTTCTTGTGTTTACACTGAACTGTGAGTCTGGCAAAGATCTCCAGACTATTTAAAGTAAATTATTCCACTGTGAGGAAAATCATCTACACAGCGCTAATGATTTCTAGCGACTGCCAAAGGACCGTCCACTCCGGCGAATTCAGCCCAAGAGCAGAGCGTCTGATGAAAAAAGAAGACCCCAGATTTCATCACAGCATCTGAAGATAACTCAACTGTTAGCGTGGAAGCTTCTAGGGTCCGTGTACGTCGCAGCCATTCATTTTCTTATTTTGAGATTTCAAAATAAAAACGAAAAATAAACCGTTTCCCATTTTTTTCAGTGATAATACAAAATGAAAAACGGAAAACGGGCTGTAATTCATTATCCATTATCCGTTAATCTGATTTAATTAGATGTGTTTGTAAGTGGAAATTAAAATTAAAATACACCCGTGGAAAACGTATTTCTCTATTTCCTGGCTTCCTATTTTGGCTCCGTGACTCAGAAGTTGTACCACGAGCTAGCCAGCAAGAGAGGGTGGTCATCAGAAGGCGTCAGAAAACTATTTATAACTGTTTGTGCAGCTGGGCTCAGGACTACGAGCTGAGCCACTACAACCACAGAAGAAGACCAGCGTCAAGTTGCCGTCGTGTGCTGACCACCTCTTTTCCCTCTATTTTATTTTAAACTTAAAGTGGATATGGACAGTGCTACTTTTGTGCAAGCGCCTTACTGTTCAGGAGGAAGTCTGTGGACAAGATATGCAGAATTTTCTGACGCCCTCTGATGACGCAAAATAAGAAAACGAATGGCCGCGACGAACACGGACCTTCTACAATCAGAAAGTAATTGCACAAATTCAGCCTGCATGGGAGAAGGAAAGCGTTTTCTGTCCACAAAGAACATAACAGCGAAACTACAGCTTGTAAGCATGTGAATCTCCATCACTGACAACGATTCGATACACACCTCGATACACTACCAGCGATACGATACATTAGTGATACATTGAAGCCCCTGACGATACGATGCGATACGATTCACCCCTGTTCCCGATTCCATTTGATATTGATTTGATGGCGATTCAATTCTACACAATGTGATCCAATGCGATTCAACATGATGTAAAGAAATTATACCAAATATTTAAATAGAAAATAAGAAGTTACAATTCAGTATGGTACTAGAGACAGAGCATTTGTTTTATTCCTTATCAGCAGCAAATTTAACAAAAAGTGCACATTTTGCTTCTAATCTCTACCAGTACTAGAACTCTTCAGCAGGTCGGCTGATACAGTAGTAAGGAGCAGAAAGCATTAAGATCTCTAATATGAATAATAATAACCTTTCACAATTAGGTCTTTCACAACTGCTTGTGCAAAGAAAGATGCTAACTATTATTTGGCAGACAGCTGCTGTAAACAGTTTGTTGTACTGCCAGTGTAAGGTTTAGCAGCACGGCATTCTTTACAAACGACCTGCGTCTTGTCAAGTTTACCATATTTCTTGAAAAAGTAGTTCCAAACGCCTGATTTGAACTTTTTAGGTGCGTCAAACATCTCCTCTAGCTGCTTGCTGCTGCTCTCGCGGACCTCCTTGTTGTTTTAACTTTGTTGCGGTAGAAATGTGCATCCCGGCTTCCGTCCGCGTTCAAAACAAAACTCGAAGCAGTGATGGTGCATTCAATGTGCCTCGGAAACACAGGATAGAATGAAATACAACATGAAAAAAATCGATACAACCATGGATTTTACCGACGCAGGCAGGCAGCGAACGATGCATCACGATTTCACTTCTCGATTCGTATCGATTAATCTCCACATGCTTAACAGCTCGCCAATGAGACAAATCAAACATACAGTTTTCTGGCCGCAGTAACAGTAAACATGTTTGGTGGGAAGCGTTTCAGGTGAAGAACATCGTACCAGCTGTGAGGCATGATGGTGGGAATGTTCTGGTTTGGGGTTATTTCTCTGCCTCGGGGGCATCAAATCCAAATCCGCCCTGGAATGGCTCAAAAAGAAGAACCAGATCATTCTGGACTGGCCCAACCCAGATTTGAATCCCAGTGAAGCTTGTGAGATGAATATTTCATCTATTGATATGATAAAGCTAAAGATCTCTGTGTAACACCTTTATCTGTAGGATCGATATGATGGAGCAGAATCTTATCTGTACACTGCATTTCAATAAATAAATAAAATCATGATATACAAGAGAAAGTTTTAAAGCTGACTTAATCCATAGCGCAGCTCCTAAAATCCACAAACTTCCCCTGATTTTAGTCGATTGAGTTGTTTACATGAATTCAGTTACCCAATCAAATTAGCCTTTTTATATCTGGCACGGTAAGTGATTAGGTGATCAAACGCCGCAGCTTGTTTCCCGTCTTCAGAGAGGTGCAGCATTCATTAGGATGCTGCCGTTGTGTACGTGCATCACTGATGGACTCGCCTGCCAAAAATGAAACACAAAGAAAATATTGTGTCGACGCACTGAGCATGTGCAAACACATGCAGCGTCCGTGCAGACACAGACGAGCCTGTTAAATCCACGCTTTGCAGAATTTGTACCATAATAGGACTCCTCTTATCCCCGATAAACAAGGACACGCGGGTTCAGTAATTGAAGCACATATGTACTGCATGTGCGGTATCAGTGTAGTGAGCTTTCTATCAGGTTTTAATTAAAAGATAAACAGAGCAGGGCTTTAACAAGAGGCTTAATTTTACTAACAGATTAATGTACACCTGCTCCTTCAGGATGCTGGGGGACGGATTAGATTCTATAGCTGATCGGGCGAAGCGAAGAGGGTCATTACCACAAGCTGCTTGAACTACAAACCTCAGTGGCTCCACAGGGACCCAGCATTTACTTCTTAATACTCTGCGGTAGCTTAAATAACAGGTGGGGGTCTCAGAAACACTTCAGGTGCAGCTCGACTGCCAAAATGCCTTGTGTCCAAAATCGGATTTAAATGCAATCAATCTAATATCTAATAACTGTGCTTCTGATGCCAAAACACATCATACAGTTCAGCAGAAGGGCGGCGTGTGATCCTGGAAGAGGAGCTGCATCTCAGCTGCATGCTAATTGTTATAGTCAAAGACTGGAGAACATAAACCCGGCTGTGAAAGAGCGAGCACCGAACTGAACAGACTGACAATTAATTGGCAGCAGTGTTGATATTCATTAATACTTTATGCAATTATTTAAATCATGACTGTCAGATCTTCATGTCTTCCAGCTGATCAAATGTGACATTTTGCTGCTGTTCTCTGTTTTATATATATATATAGACACCATTACAGATACAGTCTATGGATTCTACACAGTCTGTGGTTTGCTTTATATAACAGTAAATGAAATGTCTCTTCTGGTCAGACAAAAAACATGTTCCAACGATTGATAACGAAAATAATTACAAAAGCAGACTTTCTGTGAGTCACATCATTTATAACCCATTGTTCATAAAAGAAAAACAATAATTCATGTTCCCCTCTGAATCATGTCAATCAAAGGCACAGTTATGAACTCATTTTTATTCTTTTTTTAAATTTCTATTCGAACCATTTTTTCCTTGTCAGTCATCTTGTCACTTTTGATATGAGCTCTGAAAACTGTGATGATCACTGCCATTTTTAGAGGGTCGCAGAAGCATTATTGGAGACATTTATGCTAAAACGTGCCAAAAATAAACCAACATGTGCTCAGAATCTGTCAGAATGGGACAGAATATGACCAGAACATGGCTAAAGTGTCCAAATATACCAAAATGAGCAAAAAATAAGCCAAAATTTTCCCAAGCTGTATCAAAATGTGTTGAGACTACACCCAGATAAACCTTAGTTTGTTAACAGGAACAGCAAACTGATCACTGCAATGATGGTTTACATGTGATGGTACTAGAAGCATATACATATACACAGAGCAGCCACAACATCATGACCAGTGACAGGTGAGGTGAATAACATTGATCACATTGGTACTATGTGGTGTTCTGATGGAAAACCTTGGATTTTAACATCCGTGTTGATGAGACTGAGGCCTTGTCCACACGTAGCAGGGGTTATGTAAAACCGAATATCCTGCCCCCTCCGTCTAGAAAAAACCTTACGTGCACAAAAACGTGCACAAAAACGTGCACAACGTGTACAAAAACGACCTCGTTTTTAGAAAATAATCCATCCACACCACATAAGTGTGTTTTTAAGCACATTCATAATCATGTCAGACCTTTAGGTGGCAGTAGTTCCCCACATCCTGTCCAATCAGATTAGCTTCTGTCTCTCGACGTCACTTCCACAAAAC
>OMNN01091665.1:0-15070 GCA_900302755.1 Chromis chromis | reverse complement strand
CAGTAAAATATATCTATATCTACCTATATACAACTTTGGATAAACATTGATACAATTAGTACTCTTAATATTTCTTCTTTTTTTATTAATTGGCACTATAATACCAAAAAAAACTACTCCACAAATTCTCCAGTATATACTGAAAGTACCAGTGCATAACTCACCAGCATGAAGGGACTAAAAAACTAAATAACCCATATGCCCATATTTCAAAAGGACCTCAAAGATGATGACTGTTGTTGCACTGGGACCCTGACAGTGCGTTTCATGTTTCACCTCGACTCGGAGCGATGAATAAAGTGTCACAGCTGCCAGCAGAGAAAGTGCAAAAAAATATTTTTTGTGCAAGTTCAGGCGGAACCGGAATTCTTTAGGAGTCTAAAATAAAGACGTCATGTTGAAGCAAAGAAAAAGTAATAGGAGAAGAGTCTGTCTATGGTCAACAATGTGTTTTGCACCCAGACGGTAGAAGCTAGATTGTTTGTCTGTGCAAAATCTGAAATTTCCCTTTAATATGTGTATATTCAAGCACGATTACAATTAGTTTAACAGCCAGTCATGTCTCAAGAATCAAGTTTGATGTGAATACTCCACGTCTGCAGTTCAAATACACTGATAATTTCATTGAAATTGAGTAAAATTTTCTAAATGAACAGTATTTGCAGCAGGTAATTGAATTTTTTTGTTAGAAAAACAAAACAAAACATGCACAGCAAAATGTCTGAAAACTCAACTGGATGGGATCTTAAAGTTTGGAAATTCTCCAACTTTACAACCTATAATCATACTGGAATCAATTTATTTTTCACATCAGCAGAATTCCTAGTTTGGGATTTATATTGAACTGAATTTTACTTCTGGTATTGTGCCATTAAAAACTCAAGAAAATTCAAGAAAGTGAAAATAATGTGCAAGTTTATATTATATCATATATTCTAATAATCAATTTAAAAGGGGCAGTTGTAAGAATATTTGAAATCAATTTAAGGAAGAAAAAAAACTAATACTCACAATTAATTTAAGGCATTTTTTCTTTTCAGAACCAGTAGTTATACTTCAGTGTAAATCCTTTTTGATGTTTTCATGTGCATAGAAATACAATAAGCATATTAAATCACAGGTAACAGCTTTGGGGCTTCTGTGAGTAATATAATTAAATAGAATTCAGTGGATTTACTATTATACCAACACCAGTATTTTATATTATAAAAAGCCAGAATTTTAAATGGTAACATTTCAGTCGAGGATGACAGGCTCATGTAGCCACAGATGCAGTCGCAGGTTTCCTGTTTGCATTCACATGTTCGAAGGTCAGCGCTGGCTGGAAGCCCACACAAACCCACCGCTGCTCCTCTCCGATCTGAAGGACCACCTCGGTGTGAAGGCCTGCAACGGCGGCGGTGAGCAGTGATTCATGGTGCGGAGCTCAGGGCTAAGTTGAAGTCAGTATAAACAATTACAGCTGAATTGATGTACTCTGAATGTGTGTACGTGAGTCAGAGATGTGGTGAGGACAGACAAAAGAGAAATACTACCTTCTGCCTGAGCTGGGATTTGAGCTCCGTGTACATGTATGCAGTAATTTTCTTCTCACAGGAAAAAGTGGTGATGATTCAGTGTTGGGGAGCTGCTCTGCTGTGGGACTCATGTGTGGCCGGTCATGGAACACAGGATGATAATGGTGCGTTAAGGGGCTGTAGTTCATGCAATTCAGGCTAAACAGTGGTGCAGCAATGGGTCACACACAGTCACACACATTTTCCCTCCTATCTTTAAAAGAATTTATGACCTTCTGCTAAAATCTGATCTGTCTATAAAACTATATGAAGAAAAGTATGTTTTTAGTCGATATATAAAGGTAGCAAGGCAGAAACAAGACTCTCTGTCTGGCCTTGCTGAATAATAGAGTGATTGCCTGTAGAGCAGGTAACTCCCTGCATAAGCTTATTCAACTCCATATCGATCTCCTTGAACAGACAGCCTGTGTTTGCACATTTTGTTCGCGAGACATTCCGAAAATGTCCTGCTGTAGCTCACGACTTCACTGCAGGATTCAGTTCTTTTGTAATTACTGGCCACCTCTGCATCACTTTTACGCTCCTCCACCTCAGCTCATGGTTGTTTCCATCTGCTTGGAGAGAGGTTAGGAGTTGACTGGCAGAGGTCCTGCTCTCTGAGAGTTAGCAGCTCGCTGGAAGGGGCTTGTTTCTATCAGGGGTGAAACAGCCGCCCGTCCATCACCCTGACAGAGCTGACAGCCATTCAGCCAAACCAGAGGAGTTCCTGCCAACAATCAAAGGGCTTTTCATTGAAGGAATCCAGCTCTGGTCTGTCATCAGGGAGGGGCGTTCCCAGCTGTCAGCAGGACAGGGGGATGCTCTGGCGCCTCCCCTCGGTTTGCCTTTTCTCGTCTCTGGTCAAATCCATGGCACTGGTCAAGAGCACATGCTCCGCCTCCTCTCTCTCTCTCTCTCTCTCTCTCTCTCTCTCTCTCTCTCTCTCTCTCTCTCTTTCTCTATTCCTTAAAAGTCATCTAATTATTTTTAATGTTGCATCCAGGCATGTTCTGGGGCGTTTCATCGCTTTTTGAAGTTTTACTATTTACATGTAAGGCCTTATTATTTCAAATCTCCCATTTAACTTAATTCTCACATGTATTTTTTTAGTGCCAACATAATGTCAGTGCTCTTATTCACCACTTGAGGGAGGCAAAACTAAAGGAAATGTAAAACTGAGTTGCAGCACAGTTGAAAAATCTAATCACATTTACATACTTCATGCACAAAAGTCTGAAAAATTTACATAAACTGCAAACTTGCATGATATAATTTGATGCTTATTTCTTTCACTTCCACTCCAGTGAAAGCTTAATACCATTTGAGGGGTAAATGTGCCATGTGATGTTGTGTTTTTTCCACACTAACAAAAGAAAAATGGTTGTATTCTGTTAAAAAAGAAAAAGATTAAATCTGATTTGAATTCATGCCAGCTGACAAATCCTGCTCATTTAAGCACACACAGAAGAAATATCAACAAGCTGCTGTAACATTTCTGTCTCTACTTGCAGCACAGTTTCAGACCAGAGCGCTCTCTGATGCTTCACTGGCTTTATCATTGCATAACCATTGAGCAGCCTGCATGAATCAATTATTCATCTCCATGTCATAACACTGAGGATGCTTTGATTGTGACAGACAGCCAGACAAGGCAGTGCAGAGAGAACACGCACCAATCTCCACTGAGTCTGAGGCTGCATCATGTGACCGCCGGGGGAGAGGACCTTCAAATAAGATGTGTTTCTCCGCCGGACTCCAGAGTGCTTTGTTTTAGAAACAGCCCTTGGCAGTTTTGGGGGGTGGGGGGGGGAGACAACACAAGCCTGTTCCACACAGTGTCTGTAGGTCTGTCCACGAGGGATTCACAATGAAGCGGTCAGTCCAGGGCAGGCAGAGGAGTTAAGATATTTCCTCCTCCTCTTTGTCAAGATGTGTTTCACGCATGTTTCATTTCTTATAACCCTCATCAAGGTGGTGCAGAGGTTAAAGCGTACAGTATGTCTTAATTTATCTGTCAGGAGGAGCATCTGTTCTGGACAACTTATCTGATGACCCAAAAGTCAGAGAAAGAATGAAATGATGACAAGTTGTGAAAGGTTCAAAGGCTTGTTTTGAAGGCGAGTGAAGAACAGCTCTATCTATGTCAGCAGTAAAACGTGAGGTTAAAACTCACCATACTTCACTGTGAAACTGTCTCCTTCACTTCTTCAGTACATCTTCTGTTAAGACTCTGTTAAGACTCCATCTGGGGCCCAGTGATGGTTTGGTGATTAATTCTCATGTCACTATGATTAAAACCCGCTGCTTATTCTGGGTTCTTTCAAACACTACAGTCTCCACACTTGAATCTCTTTTAATGTTAAAAAAAAAACAGCTGACAGTTTGATCTATAGTGGAGCTCCATCTGTCCAACCACCCATCTTCAGAGAATAAAATTTATAGCAGAATTTGTTCACATATTGTAGATAATCTTCATATGGGCAACTGAACACACGATTAACTTGGGCTGTGTTGTCAGTTGCTGTTTCCAAAGAAAAAAATCTGAAATACAACTTTGCTAATATGAGATATCACAGCTTTCAACACTTTCACATTTTGTTTTCATAACTAAAAACATCATATTTTCATGGTACATGTCGTGATAATATTAAAACATCATTAAATTATTCAAATTCATGCAAAATTTAAATTTATAATGAGTTTCTATTTGACCAATAGGGTTCTTTTGTCTGGAAATCATAATGAAATGCAGCATCTATCTCTTTCCAAATGGTCCTGCTAGTTTCTACCATGTTCTACAGCGTTCTAATACTATATAAACTGAGAATAGTTGATGCAGTAGTTCTCTAGTCGTTTGTAAGTCATGGCTAAAACCAAAGAGCTCAGTGAGCTGCTGTTATGGTCCATCACTGAAAGAGCTGCACATTGTGGCTGCTTACAAGATATTTAAAGGCTATAAAGTCATATCAAAGTATTTTCAAGGTCCAGTGGCTACAGTGCAAAGAATAATCAAAAAGTACAAGATGTTCCACACTGTGAAACATCTTTAAAAAAACACTGCTAGGAAGACAAAAGTGAGCCCTGCACTGGAAGAATGGTAAAGGCCAAGAAGAATCCAGAGGTCAACACCAAGGCCAGACCAAGGATGACTCAACTTCTATAAGACAGACATGTAAAAGCTCAGCTGGACAAAGAAGAAAGCTGCTGCTCATAACTTCTGTGGTCAGATGAGCTAAAATATCGAGTTGCTTTGGACACGGGGAGGCGGCTTTATGTTTGGTGAACAATGATATGAAACATAGAGCCAGAGTCCAGACCTGGACACTTGGAGGAAGTAAATCCCAGTCGAGACATGAAGAAAGATTGATTGACACTAGAACAACTGTTGGACTGATGTGGAGGAAAATAAATGTTTTACCATTGATTGATTGATTGATTGATTGATTGATTGCCACTGATAGTAATTTTGGAGATTACATTTTCAGGAAAAAACAAACAAAAAACAGAAGTAGTTAGAGTTCATCATTAACCATCTTTTGTCACCTTTTTAATGCCATTATTGGCTTTTTAGTCTTATAAAAATCTACAATTAATGAAAATGTGGCATGGGTAAGTACAATTTGGGGCTGAAGTAAGTATCTTATGTCCTTTATAGTGGTTTCAGTGGAGGATGAAAGAAGAAACATTGGTTTAGATGTATCATTACCATCTCTAACACAATGTCTTACTGTTGTCTTATCACTTGTTTTTCATTTCCAGCCAGAATAAACCTATTGGTCAAATAAAAATTCACTACAAATTAAATTTGATATGGTTATGAATAATTTGGGTCTTAAGAGGCACTAAAAACATTTGTGTCTACTTGATTATTTCACTTTTCTAAGTGTAGACAATGTTGGATTCTTTATTAAACTCTGTCCTAAAGTTTCCTCGCGGCTCTGTTAAAACTTTAACCTTAACGATGTGCTGTTGAATATGTGATTATCGAAGCCATCGCACTGATACGCACCAGTGCCATCTGTTTCCAAATTCATAATAGAGTTCCAGTGTTGCATCATGAAAAATAAATGCACGTAATGAAATATATAATCATGAGGCGAACAAAAGCTATTTCTGGTGCATTGCCATTAGTATTGAGAGTGTGTATTAATATTTATAGTGTACTTCACACTATTGCATTTGCATGGCAATCTAGTTTCTAAAAATGGATGTAGGACATTTCCTCTAGATTTACCAAGCAGCAGTAAAGAGTGATCTCATTACTGCATTTACACTCGCACGCTGTTTAAAACCCTCATATTCAGAGGTTATCACAGGTTGTTTGCCTTCTATTCTCAGCCTCATAAGAAATGATTCAGGATACGAGCCAGGCGTATGAATATCTTAGAGGTTATTAAACATTACACGAGTCTCTTTGAGGTGTTTGTTCTTCACGCGGCCTTTTTTTTCTTTACAGTATGTCAGCCTGAACAGGAGACATTGTTTCCGCATGTGAGGGAGATAAAACAGAAAACACAGAAGAGAAAGAGAGAGAGAGAGATCAAAGACTGTGGTAGAGCCAGGCCCTGTATCTGAAATGAGGTTGGAAGGCTCTCCCTCCTCTCTCCATCCGGTTCTCCTCTGATCATCGACCCTGAGGAGAATAAACTCAATCCATGTTAAATTATAGATTAAGGCCCAGCACTGGCTGTGGAGTTGGCAGCTGGCGGCAGCATGCGCGTCGAGCTGCACTGAGTTTTTTTTTACACACTTCTGCTGCCTCTACTGTTGCCTCACCTCGCCACATTATCAAAATCAACATCATCCACGCCAGATGAATAACAGGATTTAAAAGAGACTGTATGAATATGTAAAGACTCTCTCCACAATGTGCCCTCCGCGAGGCCGTGCCTGTGTTTTGATGCTTCGTGGATGAGTCAACCTTTTGCGTGACTTTTCTTTTCTTTTCTTTTCTTCTCACGTTGCTGTTTTAGCTCTACAGTGAGATGATATGTAAAGTGGAAGTTGTATAAAAGAAAAGATAAAAGATTTTTTTCACTCTGAACTCTTTTCTTTAGCTGTTCCAAGCAGATGGTGCAATCCTAGGCCTGCAGAGCATCAGAAATGCAAATACTGTCTATTTCAGTCACAAAAAATCTATTAATATCCAGATGCACAGAAAATCAAGTTCAACAAAAGCAGGTCAGCTTTGCACCAATCTTATCCTACATCATCTGAAGGATGTAAGAAATTAATTCCATTTAGGATCATCGATTGCTCACATACATTGAGCAGATGTCACTGATATTCGATATCTGTTATGCAAATGGTGCAAATACCCTGCATTGTCTGCCACACCTCCTATCTGCATTTGATTCATCATCTTTCATATGCACATCCATATCTGTTTTTGAATGAGCGCATCTATGGCTACGAATGAAATCAGGGACTGGAAACTGACATCATGATCAAAGCTCTCAGCGTATTGTTGAATCAAATCCGTCCTCTGAAGTTTATGTGTGTCCATCTCCCATAGGGTGCAGAATTTAGTCAAATATTCATATATTCATTCATGTATTTTATTTATTTTGTCGATAACCTTGTGACAGTAGCAGTCTATTCACACCATGATGGATCTTTTCCCTTATGCAGCCGTATATTTATGTCACAGTTTTGTCAGTAAACTTCACTGTAATCCTCTCCAGAAATGAACAATAATCATTACATGGCTTCATAACAACAAATGCAACAGCATTTTATTCACAATACCAGGTGGAGACTTGCCTCTCGCTGTTATCTGAACTTAAGTGCTTTCTTGTCCTCTGGATAATTATAAATATAGAGCCTGGTGTATGAAAAATAATAAATGTATAATTTTGGTATAGTCTGTGATCGAAAATAGAAATCTATTTCTTTTCTCAGCAACAACAGTACAGTAACAGTATTCTTACATAACAACACTTTTGAAATGACAGTACTTTCATGCAAAGCAAATCTCATAGGGCGGTCGAAGGCATCGCGATAATGTCCAGTGTCTACATCAAATGTGATACATGCAGTTTTAACATAATCAGCATGCATCAGCAAACAAATGGATACATATGTACACGTCCTGCTTTACGAAAATGTTAAAACTTCTATTTAAGTATTTTTACATATACACAATACAGAAATGTTCTAAAGGCATAGTTCAGTTGTCTGAGAAGTTTTCCTGCTTACCCAGAGTGAAACGGACTCATGGATGTTCCTGCTGCTGTGTGACGTTTTAAAGATGAAGTGAACAGTAAAATAAGCATAACTTTGCTCAGGCGGTGCATCAGTCACAACCTGAGTTGCGCAGTACTGTAATCACATTACATCTGTTTGTAACACAGTGAGGTGGCGCATTAGTGTTCCTAAATTTAACAATCACATTACAGTTACCACTGCCAGCGCTACCTTACTTCTCTTTGACATATCAAATGAGCCTCTCTGTGACATTCTTCTGTGACGTGCTCATTGGACTTGTTTTCTCAAG
This sequence comes from Chromis chromis, assembly GCA_900302755.1. Lineage (NCBI taxonomy): Eukaryota > Metazoa > Chordata > Actinopteri > Pomacentridae > Chromis > Chromis chromis. The sequence continues at coordinate 7,018 of OMNN01091665.1, read as the reverse complement.
ATTTGTTGTTGTCTTTGTGGTGGTCTGGCCCACCTGATGTAGACTTCAGGTATAAGCTAACCATTTCTGCTGCACATTTCACACAGCTTTCTCCTCCCCTTCCACTATCTATGTCACAGTTTTCAAAATCCCCTTTGTAAGCAACAACAACAACAACCTCGAGCAGTTTGGTCTGCTGGGTTCTTTTGGTGAATTATTAATTTTCACGAGAGTGCTTGCCTCCCTGTGTGCAAATGTTCCACCGAAACAATTCCTCTGACACTATTTTGCAGCAGCTCCATTGCTGCATCTTGGGCTTAACAGTGATTGGTTTAAACAAATACAGTAGTAGGATAGTAGAATGATAGATAGCAGAATGATGATGAGGTGTAGTCAGACCATTCTACACCCCAGCACAGTGTTGTGGAGATAGGTCTGGCTATGCAAGACTAACACTGTGGTAAAACTTTAATAAAGAGTATAAAAGAAAGATCTTGTGTATGTCCTCTTTACTAGGATAGGGATTTGTGCTGATATGTGGGCACAAGTATGGTTCAGTATTATATTGTTAAATGGTAATTACGTCACAATGCATCTCAGTATGTTTCTTAGTAAGCAATGTAACAAATCACTTTCCACTGGGAGCAATTAAGTAAAGTTAGTGATGTCCCAAGCCCTATGCTAAGATTTGGTTTGGGAGTCTTAAACTGATTATATGTGGGATAAGCCTACGCCTCATTCTTTGTTTATATCGCTTGTCACGCATATATGTAAATAAAAAACTGTAAAAACTTCCATCAGACATAAAACTAGGATGTCGGAACGCTGTACTAGTCAATCCCAGTTTAGTTTATAATTTGTATGCTAGCCTGGAACCAGTAAGTCTCATAGAAGTCTTTATCACAGTGCTCCTTTACTAGCTATACTCTCACAATGCTCTCTGCTTGCCAACATGGAAGTGCTTGCTTCCTTAGGTCGCTACAGTATTAAACTGTGAGAGGCTCCACCTGGTGGTGTACTACAGATAATCTACAAAACGCGAAGTGAATTATCTATGAAAATGGTATCGTGTGGAGCAAAAAAAAATAAATCGCAATATCGATAAGAAAAGTAGAGCAGTACCTCTGAAAAAGTAATGAGTAATGTACATTTGTAAATCGATCCTAGTCCCACATAGTTAGACCATTCTGCAGTACAGTATGGTCTGCTGCACCTCATTATCATTCTGCCATAGGGGAAAATGCTCTGGCTTGTTTGTAACACTTTTCACAATTGTCTTGGGCTTAGCTAAGCCCAGGATGCAGAGACTGTGTCCCCTCAAAATAATGACGGGAAAATTGTTTAGTCAGCAAAAGAACCTAGCAGCAACCCATTGCATGATCCAAATCCTCAGTAAAACTAGAAATTTTCAACATAGGTTCCTGCTCAGAGGTTGCTGTTGTTGTTTCTTGTAGATGTGTGGAGAAAATGATAGACTTCGATGACCCAAACACTACCTAGAAATAACTGTTATAATTACATGTGGGCGCAAGTAAAGAGAAAGTAGATCTGACATTGAACATAGCACAAAAATGCATACACACATTCATGTGTTTGTCTCACTCGGGTGAGTAACAAAGAATTACAGTATGTTACAAAAACATATTCTGCTTGTCTTATAAACTAACACCACTGTAGTAAGTTTCTTTCAGATCCATAAGACAATTTCGAACCATTTCTGTTCCTCTGTGTAAACACACTCAAACACAAAATCAGCCTATCCAGTTTGGATTTTATCAATGACCTTCTTCAGTACAACAATATTGAGTCTTTCCCAATTTTGTGACTGTTTTAAATTAAAGTGTAGCGATGATATATACATGCAATGCACGGAACAAGCTGGTGGTGAAACAGCTCAGTTAACCTAATAAACACTAAAATTAATGCCATGCAGCCAAAGGTTTGCAACTGAGGTAAGACAGCCTATCACTGAGTAACATTCAGGAACAAGACCATGCTCCAGTCTACATTCATAATGGCAATTTATGTGACATGTCACAGTGATTCCTTTTTCTTGTGTAAAGGCATTCCATTGTGGGCTTGTGATTTCAGGACAGTTACCAGTAGAAACGATACAGTAATTAGTGGCCCTCTTTGGTTTTAAAAAGTCTCTTGTTCTGCTTCATCACAGCGATGAACAGCTTTCAGATACATACAAACAGGGAAACTGCCCTTTAATTAGAGGTTGACCAAGGGGAATCAATCCCACCCCTGAGTTTAATACAGTGATGCTTAGGAGAAGCAATATGCGCAGCAGATGAAAACTGCATTTCATTTACCCAGATAGTGTCGGGTAGTGCATGTGTAAGAAAATCACAGGGCATTTGAGGAGTCCCATGTGTGCCGTTTTATGGGTAAACCTTAACACTGAGCTTGCTTTATTTATTTCCTGCAGGTGTTGCATTACCAGCTGATGCTGCTTCATCATTGCAGGGTTCTTTGTTGAGTCTCCACTTAAGATCCTGCCTGCATTTAGACTTTAACTTGTTGTTTTCATCTTGTTTCACAGTCTCTATAGTCTTGGGGCGTTCACTGGTTTCTGTATCTTCACTGGACTCGGTGTTCTGACCTGGTTCAATACTCGGGTTGGACACTGATGCTCTGTGTGTCTGCTGATAGGACGAGCAGAGGTCCTGCCACTTCTGACGATTTGCATCTATCCCGTCCACCATTGGTTGAAGTTTCCTATTGAGCTTCAGCAGCGCCTAGGAGAGACACGGGAGAATGCAGATAAATTCCAAAATCCAAAATGACGATTTTATTATTGTAAATGTGTAGCTTAAGTCATCAAATGTTATCTACCTGGTAAAGAGGTTTACAGATCCCATCGATCCAATCTAGCTGTAAGGCAGGTAGTTCGTCTTTGCGATTGCGGTCGAAGATGGCCTGCAGAGAGACGATAATCTTCTGTTATCCTTGACTAGAGACATTCATTATAACCATCTAGAAAAAATCTGGTCAACATCCTAGTGAAAGGTAATACTGTAGCCCTTTTCAGACATAGGATACGATATAACATTGCAGCTCTATCAATCTGTTAAAGTGATGGCATTAAGTCATTCACAAATACGTCCCTTTTACAATATTATTCCTTATAGCTTGATTCAGACAAACCCACCACAGTGACAAAGAGAGCCACAGTATAAATGCATTATTTGTCTTATTTTGTCTTCTAGATTGGACAGTACACCAACATAATGCATAATAATGCACCAACAAACAAAAGACTAAATCTGAACTACTAGCAGCTTGTCAAACTGTCCAAACAAATAATAACTAATCTTATTCGTGGTATCCTTAAGGGTTAGGATCCTGATCGATCCTGTCTCCATGTCAGGGATAATTATAACTCTAAGCAATTACTGAAATTACTGCTGTTGTTCTACATGTGTTAATGTGGAACTCTTTCTCTGTTTGGAGATGCACATGTGGATCCTGCTGCTGTCTGATACTGCAGGTATTTAATAAACTCAGAGGAAAGACTTCTACAACAACTGGAAGCAACAAACTAAACTTCAGCTCCTGTTAAAACTTTGTCAAAAACACTGATTACATTCAGTCTTAGTGAGTCTCATTACTCTGACCTGTTACAATCACTGGCTTCATTGCAGTAGAGTTCTATTTTCATGGACATTTCAGTTTGTAATAGATGTGAAATTATAGTGCAACATGAATTAGAAAAGTGTTTTTGGACCAATATTGGTGTTAAAATGTGTAAAAAGCCTTCCCCAAATTGTGTCACACAACTCGAACAACTATCTTGTGTGTGTCTATCTATTATATCCACTCATACTTGTGCTGTGCTGAAAGTGAGACAGAAATGTTAGTTGCCGTTAGATTAATAGAAAAGAGTGCATGTATCTTACTTACTGCTGGGGTTAACTTAAGCTCAGATCTCTCTCTGTCACCTTGTTCGAAAAACTCACTCGTCACCAGCTCCGCCACCTTAAGACATCAATAAAAACAATCATTATATTATTTTACTTAACCACAATGTAATATTTCAATATCAAAACTTGCACTGAGAGCTAAAAGGTGCATGCGTTTTGTTATGTTTTTGTGCTTTGTTTACTTAAAGTAGTATAATGTGCTATTCTGAATATGGGTCATGTTAACTCCCCACCTGTCTTGTGCAGTTTCAGAAAACAGAAAACAAGCAGCACAATCCTTAAGCAAATAAACTTCAGCTGTACATAAATCAAACACGTCTGCGTGTCTAATTGCAAGGAAGTAAGTGGATTAGTGAGCTAACTGGGCTCGACTAGGCGACTTACCGGCAAACCAAACAAGCTTAATTGAAGTTTATTTAGAAAGCTTTGGGAGGCTTGCGTCCTTAGCCAATACATTTGTTAAAAATAACTCTTGTTTCTTTTCTCTGCTTTGATAAAGTGCCATTTTGCTCCTTTTGGCTTCTGGAAGTTCTAAATAAACCACCACACTGTTTAAGGTACTATCTTTGATGCGTTTTTGATCTCTTAGCATGCAATGTGAGGAAAAAAGTTTCTAACCTGTTTAGATATCTTCCAAGGTCGAGTGACCGCGCCCAGATCACAAGCTGTCATCAGCATAGACCTGTTGATGACATTAAAGCTCATCTCTAGCTGTTTTGCTCATAACAGTTAAAGGGATTTTGTTTTATTTAGCAAAACTGTAGAAACCTGAGAACTTCTCTGTGTCCTTCATCTGTCCAGCTGAATTCTCCAGACAGAACACACTCAAAGAACTTGCTTCTGCGCCTTACAATTAAAACAGACAGTCAAGGATAGAAAAGAATGTTAATATAGACTATGCAGACACTTTAAACACAACAGGAATTTAAATGTGTATTCCTCTCATTGCTTGCAAAAATGCACCAAACAATCTGTAATAATCTATGCCAGTTTCACTTTTTAGTGAAACTCTGAATGTACTGAAAAGACCACTTACTCAAAGTGCAAAGTAAGGTCTGTGGAGAGAATAGCCTGCTTCAATAGTTGCATCATGTTGCTGTACTCCTTAGAGCAGAGGTTTGCAAAGATATTGTGACCCTGTGAGAGAAAACACAACAGTATGCAATAGGTACACACACAAAAGCAAGCCAGGATGAGTAATAGCGGCTAAAATATCTCCCTAAATCCAGTGCATTGGTAAAGTCATCGCTCACTGTCAAATGAAGCTCCCATTAGCTATGTTAATTAGCAATGTGTATGGACTTTCTCTGTCCTCTGTTAAAAGAAATCAATAGAGAACACGGCTCCCGATGATCAAACTGATATACACCTGAGACAAAGTAGCCTCTTGACGTCAGTAGCGGTCACTGGTGCTGCCTACCAGCGGTTTGTGCCTCCAGCTCCATCCCAGATTGCACAGCAGTGGTCTCAGAGCCATGCTGAAACATTTTTAGGGGTTTAGAAATGCATTTGAGGAGGATCAGTTGCTTTTTATTGGGCTTTTATGGTATTTTTATGGTGCATTTGGGTTTTGGGTTTTCTTGTTGAGCTGATGGATTTGGGACAGACATTGCAAACTAGCTTAAGGGTGTGCCAGATGCACTTGGTATATGATTGCACAGATAAAAAAGATATTACAATGTTTGTGGTTCAGTTGTTTTACCCTTTCACCATTATAGTTGTATGTGCCATTTTCTAATTTTCTAATACAAGGAAAATGCAAGAGAAAATCTTGCAAAGTCTCTGAAAGTTATCCAGCTGACAGTTCAAACCGCATCTACTTGGTCAAGTAACAAAGACCACCAAAGGAAACCTCGCCCAACACTAACCTCGCTTTGCAGGATCATGACTGCATGGTTGAAGTGATGATGCTCCAGGGTGGCTGATGTTCCATAAAGCAGAGCCAGAGCAGAGCCTGTCCTACAGGAAAAACAGAGCAGTGAGGCTTTCAGGCGCCAATAACTACAAGACACGTTTTTGTCACACCTCAGGCCTCACTCATGCAACTTACTTAGCTTGAAATGCGTTGTTGGTGCCTCGATGGTCCAAGTCATGGCACAAACAGCCGACCATCAGAGCCAGGGTCTCTGCATCCGACAGGACATCCTGGAAACTGGCTGTCTGCACAAAGCAAAGTAGACAGGGACATTCTTACCCATTCACGTAGCAGTGTCAACCATTTTCCATTTATTCTGTACAGTATATTTTTCATATTTTCATTACCTAAAGCAACCTAGGATAGGATAGAAAAGGATAGAATAGGATGGGATGGGATGGGATAGGGTAGGGTAGGGTAGGGTAGGATAGGATAGGATAGGATAGGAGAATACCAACTTTGTTTACATATTGTTTCCTTTGATTTGTATTTTAGTTCAGTTCTTGCACTGTATATGTTTATATGAGCTAGATTAGTCATCACATGGATAAAGAATAGGCCTTCTGGAGGAAGGTTCTGTGGTCAGATGAAACAAGAAATGAGCTATTCGTAAATATGTTTGGAGAAGAGAAGGTGAGGCCCTTAACGTTGAGAATGTCAAACCTACTACATGGTGGTGGCAGTATTGTGCTCTGGGGCTGTTTTGCTGCCAGTGGAACTGATGCTTTACACAAAGTAAATTGAGTCATAATGAAGGAGTATAACCTCCATATTCTTCAGGAAAATCAGCCAGAAGGTTGGTTCTTGGATGCCGTTGGATCTTCCAACGTGATAATGAGCCCAAACACAAATCAAAAGTGGTAAAGAAATGGCTAAATCAGGCTACAATTAAGGTTTTATACTAGTCTCCCTAACGTCCTAACTTAAACTCCATCAAGAACCTGTGGACTGAAGTCTTCTGTCAAAAGGAGTGGTCAGAGATACAATCAGAAGCTTGCCAAAAACTTTGGACGGCTCCCAAAAGTGCTTTGTTGAGGTGAAAAGGGGAAATTTAACCAAATATTAGCATTACTGTATGTATATTTTTGACCCAGCAGATTTTGTCATATATTCAGAATCTCTGACAGAATCTTAATAAATCTATGACAGAACAAAATGCATTTTTAATTTTTAATTTTAATGTGTTTAAATGACC